>VOQK01042336.1:50032-66093 GCA_015052645.1 Benitochromis conjunctus | reverse complement strand
TTTTCCTTATTTACATTAAATAATAGATATTACACACACACACACACACACACACACACACACACACACACACACACACACACACACACACACATATATAAAAGAGCTTGTTTAATAGGCGGCTCACAGGACAACAGCTTCAAGCACAGCTTAATATTGGTTGTAATAAGCAAGTCTCAGTTCAGCTGTGAAGAGAAAACATCGAGCTGCAGGTTTGACAGGACGAGTTGCAGCAAGAAAACCATTGCTAAGACGTCAGAATAAGACAGAGAGGGTTGCCTGGGCCATGAAGCACCGCCACTGGACTACTGAAGACTGGAAGAAGGTATTGTGGACTGATGAATCAAAATTTGAAATCTTTGGTTGATCACGCAGGATCTTTGTACGCCAGGCAAAAGGATGGTTCCACAGTGTGCGGCATGAACTGTCAAACATGGAGGAGGAAGTGTGATGGTCTGGGGCTGTTTTGCTGGATCCAGGGTCGGCGACTTGCACAGGCACCCTGAATCAAAACGGCTACCACAGCATTGTGCAGCGCCATGCAATATCCTCTGGTATGCAACTAGTTGGTCAGGGGTTCACCCTACAGCAAGATAATGACCCAAAACACAAGTCCAAGCTATGCCAGAACTACCTCAGGAAAAAGAACAAGATGGTAAACTTGAAATCATGGCGTGGCCAGCACAGTCTCCAGACTTAAACCCCATCGAGCTGGTTGGGGATGAACTGGACAAAAGAATGAAAGCAAAGTGCCACACATTTATGGAAACTTCTGCAACAGATATGGGATTAACTTTCTGAAGAATATTTGATTTCTGTTGCAGAAAGAATGCCATAAGTGTGCTCAGCTGTTATATCTGCCATAGTTAGCTACTTAGATGAGTCAGAAGTTTAGAATACATTTTGGTCTATAAAGTGATTTCATGACATGAATTATCTTTTGCTTTGACATTAAATAATTTTCAATCAAAAACTGGAAAAAATCGGGGTGTTCTAAAACTTTTGACAAATATATATATATGTGTGTGTGTGTGTTTGATATGGTGCATCCACATATTCCCTCTAGATCCTTAATGTTTGCATGCCAATAACTTTTGACCATGACCCACAACTGAAGCTTATAACAAAATAAATAAATAAATAAATAAAAATGGGACGAGTTTTTGCTGTCATTGCGCCAAGACTCTGGAACGATCTCTGGTCTGAGATGTGCTGCTGATCTCTGGAACGTTGATCGAATTTGACTGAGGTGGTTTGTTGTTGTGTTATTTATGCACGTAGTATGAATGTGGGTTGAGAGAGTCATCTGGAAAACCTCTTTTTCTTATTGTGAAACCCTTTGGTTTAAAATGTGCTATATAATTACATTTACTTAATTATTTTACTGTATTTAGTTTAAACTGTATGTTTCTAATAAATATAACTTTGACTGTGGATGCCAGAGAGATTCTATTTGAATCGCTCAGTGATTAGCTGCTTGGGAAATACCATATGCTGCAAATCTTTCTAGTTTAAATCTCAATAAATCAATCAAAACTGCCTCGTAACCTGACATTATGACTTGTTGATCCAGAGCTTGGTGGCTATTTTCCCCAACAGATGGCAGCCTGATGGGCTTTCATCGAGCCAACAATCCAACCTCCTACCAGCAGACCAGTAAACCAACTAACAAGCCAGCCGTTAAAACCGCCCAGACAAGTTGCTTTTAAGTTAACCTAGTCATTCATGGAGCCAGCAGGCCCCCCCACCCCCTCCAGACCCTCACAGCTCTAATCCACCTTGCTTGGCCGTGGCCTAGAAGTGCTCAATCTGTGGTCACAACAAGCTTAGCTGCGTGCTAATCCGCCTTGTTCCATCCAGCAAATCATTATCCTCTCACTGATACTGTCTACATCCGTCACTGCTCTTAATGGCATACATCCTAATGTTTGTTCATGCATCTTTCTGCCAAAATATGGTTTCTCCTGCTACAATGACTCAGACAAAAAAAGAAAACCAACAGTAGACACAAAGACAGACACATACGCACACACCCACAAAAGAAAACAGACAAATAAACAAGCGAAGGGAATAATTACCTGCCAAGTAAAAAAAGGGACCATGTACTTAAAGTCAAAATAGACAGCAAAGCAGACAGACAAACAGATTTCCGCTCTCATACACGCATTAACACAATAAATTATGTGTCCCTTGTGAATTTATATTGCTCTCTATGAGTCATTAATGGGGGTCAGTAGGTCCCTAAATGCCCATTCCCATGTTGGCTGGTTTGTCATTAATGTATCACGGTCAGTGTCATAATGGAGTCTGCTTTACAATCGTGTGCGTGCTCGTGTTATAGTCTGGGATCATGCTGATGAGGACGCTCAGGTCATGTCATCTGTAATTATTCTGACAATTTGAGGTTTTGAGAAACACAGTTTACATTACAAAGTAAAAAAAAAAAGTGCTTAGTTTAAAAGAAAAAAAAAAAAAAGAAACCTGTTTAAATCCAGAAGGGAATAAATCAATAAAGGAGAATTTGAATGTGTCTATCAGTTTATTCTTGAGAGCATAGGAAAGAGAATATTTGCACATTACATGCACATTATGTCAAACTAAAGTACATGACATTAACTGATTTCACTGGTTTGTTACAGATAACAAACAGTAATCAATGTGTATTAAAAAAAACCAAGAGATAATTTCGATTTCAATTCAAGCTTATTTATTACGCTTATTTATATAGCCAAATCACAACAGTCACCTTAAGGCACTTTGTACTCTAAGGTAAAGACCTTATAGTCTTACAGAGAAAAACCCCAACAATAAGACTAACCACTATGAGTAAGCAGTTGGTGATGGTGGGAAGTAAAAACTCCCTTTTAACACAAAAAAAACTTGAAATCTTGCAACCTGTTGGGCGATTAGGGGAAAGTTAAAAGAAAAAGGAAAGCCTAGCTAGACAGGACAGAACACACACACTATGAGAGAGAAGGTGTAATTTATTGACATGTGGAAGTGGGAGCAGTAGATCTGTTTAATTTGGGGGTTACTTTTATTCACGTATTTCCTGTATTGCTGAAAAATTATGAAAAATAAATGACGAGGAAACACACGATTATGGTTAGCTACTGTTTACCACCATGTTTCCCGATGCTGTAAATACAAGGAGTGATAAAGTTACGTGGATATAACATTATGGAATAAGTACTGCAGGGATAGACTGTACATAAAGGATGGATGAAATCACCATGTTCCCAGCTGACTTAAGCATGCTTTAGATGCATGTGGATGCATGTACAGGTTAATTCAAATTTCTGGGACAATGCAAAAAAAATGAAGGATTGTATTTTTAAAAAAAAACAACTTGGGAAGTATACTCCTGGATCTAATTCAAGGTCATATCACCTTCATCCTTCTCTTTCTTTTTCGGAATTTGGGGAAGTTTGCTTTACCCAGCTTTACCCTTTTGATAACATTATATCATATGCACATTGCTTAATCCTTGTTATAATGTCTTATCTTGTTTAATGTGATGACCAGATATATCAAACACATTTGGATGAAAAAGGGAGGCGGGAGCTAACAAGGTTTATTTGAAAGTTAAAATCCTGAGACACTCTACACTGCAGCATCAACACTTTCTGTTAAAAAGTCAGCCTGAAACACCAAAAAGTTGTCTGGAGGCAAACACTTCAAAGCAGCAGTGTCAGCTTAATTAGCTAGCTAGCCAGAGCTGTTAAAACCTGCCAGAACCAGTTAGCCAGAACAAAATAGTCAGAATGCAAGTGGGCTTTTGTTGATCTATTTAACATAATTTCACCACTCTGTCAAATAAATGTAAATATATGAAGTAAATTAGGGCGCTTTCAGTCATTCTGAAATTTAAGAGAGAGCCTACCCTGGGTCTCCATATTTATATTAAAGAAAGTTTTTCCTTTCTGTTTATTACGCTGTCTGTGCATATGGCCACATTATTTTCCTGTGGACATGCCCTCTTTTTGCTGCAGCGCTGTAAACAGCCCCGCAAGCTACACTTAAACAAAATATCAATCAAATACTGGATTAATTTTTGATGGTGTTACTTTTTCTGTGCCTTCATTAAGTTCTTTGATGATATAAAATACCAAACAATACATTTGTTATTAGTTAGAAAGTGAATGGAATGATTATTATAAAAAAGAGTGGCAATAAGGACCACAGCAGTAATCCATCCTAAGTGGAGGATTTCTTGCAGCAGCAATATCTCACATGGCACCTGGTGCCTTGTGCACTAAACACTGTCTACAGTAATTCATATTACGCTGAAATAAGTCTTGCAATAATCTGGATGCTGGCCAAAATTCAGTGCAGAGCAGACGTTATTGCCTTGTAGAATACATAAAAGTACACTAGAGACATTTTACCCTTGTAGGAAGCACATTAACACATCTCAAGCACTTAAACAGCACTAAATGTACCTTTAAGGCATTTAGGTGGCCTTGTTGTGAAGTGGGAGAAACCTGGAAAGGTTTAAACAATAAAATAGGCCTCCAAGCTGCTCGTGCAATTGAATCATGAAGTCTGGCAGCCGCAGAAAATAGAGTCAAATGTGGAAATACAAAATCATTCAAATAGATGGAAGAAAATAGATTATGACCTTATCCAGACACAAAACTGTGAAGAGGAGATTCACTATATTAAACTACAATACAGTGAATCATTGTTTGACCAATAGCCACTCTCATGTTTTGTCCACATTCATACAATATTAATTTCTAGCATTCCAGGCCCGCACCTGGTCCATTTACTTAAACCAGGAATCCATTAAAATTTCCTTTAAAGGGTGTTATGATATGATGGTTTAGTGAGAAAGCAGAAAGATGCAGCATAGCATGCTGAACACTGTCATGGTGATAACAGCCTATTCTTGTATGATTTCCAGTGCACTGAATCATGCATCATTCAGCTCAAACTTCTCAGAACCCAAAAAGAATCCAGCCGAAGAGTCTCAGCAAGGATTTGCAGGAACCAGGGCGAGAGCAACTGTCTCTCACGCTTTTGAAAAAAGCCTTAGGCTGTAAAGAAGCAGCAAGAGAAGTATACCTCTGAGAGTTCTGATGGCAAAGTGAACAGGGGAAAGAGCCAAGCCTTGCTCTGCTGTTATAAGCCCTGAACTGCATACACTGACGTACAAGCAGGGGAGAAATTGGCAGTGGGAATAAGGGCAACACAGTGTAAATTTGGAGCACAAAAGGCTTAAGGGGACACTGCGCATTCATCCCTGTGGCCCTGCACACACACATACAGTACAGCATGCATGGGGCTTAAGAGGTGGCTGTGGAGAATGGCTGGTGAGGAGATCAAAACAAAGCCCATGGGTGATGTTGGAGGGGAGCTCTGAGACTTGGGATGGAAGTCTGCTCCTCATCTTCTGGTCTTATCCACAGTGGGATGTGCACACACTCACACATATATTCACCAAGAGCATAATGACCATAAGAAAAAGGGAGATAACCCAAGAAGGCACACCAGCAGGAGAGAAAGCTGAAACCCACATGCATTTATGCACACATACTATCAGCACAAGGCTTTAACTGGCTAATATTGCCAGGAGTTCCAAGGATAATCCTGTGAAACTGTGTTTGTGGGGAGAAACTTGCTTTCAGTGGCCAGGAGAAAACACCCTCCAAATGTTGAGTGAAGATGCCAATCAACTTCATACCACAGTCATAGTCTGTGACCTGGTTTCTCAGTGTTGTCAGCCTCTTTGGGGGATGAAAATAACAGCAAAAGAGCTCCATCCAATTATTTTTGTTCCATGGCATTTCAACTTTTTCTGCAAACATGTCTGGTGTTTTCATAGTCACAGCTCAGAGCTACGATTGGCCTGATCCGAATACCATATATATATATATAGTGTGTGGAACAAATAGTGTGAGTTGCATTTGCACAAGCCCTTAGTGCGATAAAGATTGCCACCAGAGTAGGTGCACACGGCAGCAGGAAAATGTGGCAAAAAATGTACAGAGAACCAAAAAGACAGAATTTATGGGAGTACAACTCCTATAAATTGTGTCACCCTGCGAGGAGCCAAGAACCACAACTGAGGTGACAAAGATAGAAATGGGAAATGCCATTTGATTTATGAATTCACATATGTTGTTAATTTTGCACAGGACAGACTCATCACTGCGTTTGCACATAAACAACTCACTCCCAAAGCTGTAAACTGGCGTAGAGGGACTGTTGAGGGAATGTGAAACAGATCTTTGCGGGAATGACAGTTTTAACAAAATTAGCAAAACTATCAGCTTGAAGTCTGAGGATCTGTTTTGCAAGTCTCAGTGAGATAACACAGAAGACGGTCTGTATTTGTATTCAGACGTAAAGCTGATTTCACACATAAACTCCCGACAATGTCGGGAGAATCAGATCAGGACGTTGTCTGAAACTGCTCTTCTTTACACACAAACACCCGCCACAAGTTCTCGCCAGTGGAAATATTTCATTTGTTTTAAGCGAGGATAATGCTGGGATGGACACAGGACGGAGGAGGCAAGACACTAGCTGGCTGCAGTCCTCACAAGCACTCTATCAGACATCAGACAGACTTTGTTCGGGAGCTGGCAGAGGGAAGGCCGCAAACGTCCAAGTCGACTGTATTGGATTAATCTAATATTCACCTCCACTGGGTAATGTCTAGAAAAGTTTAAAGCTGCAGTTCTGACTTTCTGTTGTATAGCTTGAATTCAGCAGTGTCGGTACAATCAGCTGCAGAAAGAAATCGTGATTATTTCAAGGGTAAAATTCATAATTTATGGGAAAAGAGCTCCTCTTAATGGCGTCATCACAGGACGAGCCAAGAGCCGCAACTGGGATGACAAAACCTTCAGTATTGCAAATATTCATAACATCATTATGCTTCGACTCATCTGACTGCTCATCAGATGTTGGAACGGCATCTGAAACCTCCTTCCTCCATGCCTTTTGGTATCAGAACTGGGGGAAATGAATCCAGCAATCACTCGTTTCTGAAACCAATCCAACGTTCACTTCATGAAGTAATTAGCCGGGCGTGCAGAGGTTAGAAAACAACCACGGTTTCTGTGGTTTCTCTACTTTTTCTCAGATATCTCATGCAGCTCTGTATATTCCTACAATCAACCATTGGTCAAATGTGTTTACTATTTGATTGATTGTCATCATTAATACTATTTAATATTACAGTAGAGTTTATTTTTCGTTTGCTAACCTCATAACCCCCTGGAATGTGGGTATCACTGGCTTCAGATGTGAGTAATACACTACTTATTCTCATATACCATCTAATGAATTTTTAAAAATATTTTAATTTCAGTGTCACAAAACAATTTCCTCCCTAATCGCTGCTTAAATAGAAAATTAGACCTTGTAACCACTATTTACTGCTGACATTAATGGAGCTTCTGTTCTGTTTAGAAAGTGAGCCTTAATTATTGTGATTAGTGACACCTGTGGTTACCATATAGCGCCACAGTTTCACATCAACATGGCCACTTTAAAAAATGTCTGTCATTTTGTCAACGTGTGTAAAATTGCCATCACCCAGTCTATGCCAAACAAGTCAAAACGGGCAGAGAAGCTGTTTGATCCTTCACATCAAGAAGCAATAAAACAACAAGCAGCTTAAATGGAGGGACTTGGTTTCATTTTGTTGGAACTGTCATTGTAGTCCTGGCCCCAAAACCCGTTTCATGTCTTTGCAGTCATCAAAAATGTGAGCGGAAGAGGTCACAAGAGTAGTTTGCTGAAAGACTCTCCTTCCTCCCTCCCTCTCAGGCATCTGCCACATGGGACAGAAGTGAAAACACGCATGTGTGAAAGCTGTCACATATTTGTTAATTTGCTGACAGGCTTTTCATCCATCTACACTGAAGGGGTTGATCTGGTCTGTCCCGTCCCTGTGAAAATGTACAATAACATCTTGCTTTAGTTAAGTTCTATCTTTTTTTTAACCCTTTGTCAGGGTTTATTTTATATCGTCTTTCACTGTGTATTTATTTTGCTGAGGCCTTGCCCCAGTGTTGCTCTCGATGTTGCTTCACCATATTTCCAGGATAACATCAACATAGAAAATTGATGAGGCTGTCATCAATGATTAAGTATCAAAGGGATTCATGACTGTTTACTTTTTTACTCCCCTCTCTAAGTGCCAGTCATTCAACTGAGGAGAGACGTGTGAAAAAAGATTTAAAAAAGGAGGGTTAGTGAACATTTAGAGACAGATTCCTTTTTAAATGGAGAAAGGCTTTCTTCAGATAACAGTACAATAGTTATGTACAGAGTAAATCTGCACCCAGCTTGAAATTTGATGTCTAAATTTCAGTTATACAAATTTCAGACCCAAGCTAGTGGGTCTGTGAGGCTCCACTTTGGCACATTGCTGTTCTGAGCTAGGCTAATATCGGGATGATAGCACAGTTGCAGGGATAATGCAACCTGTTAAGTACAGGAGTGAAATACTGGTCTAAATAACCAAAGATGAGCCTTTTTACTGTAATAAGGCTGGAAACAGTAGTACGAATGAATAAAGTCTAAGGAATAAAAAAAAAAACAGCAACCCGACATTATATAAGAAAAAACAAGGCTTTACATGGAGAATATAACAGATGCCATGACAAAGACTAAGGGGAAGCTGGGACTTTTTATACACAGAAAGCTGATCAGAAGAGCAAACAAGATTGTGGTGAGACATGGGTGCAAGCGATCATACACAAATGATGATAATGAGGAAAATCAGTAGATAACAGACAGGAAGTGGAAGAAATAAGTAAAAAGACAAATTATGAGACAAGAGACTCATGTTAATATGAACACACAGACAGATGAAAGCAGGTATTCAAAACTACTACTTAGAACAGCAAATCATAAACAGATCTCCAAAATTACATGATAACTGCGCAGCAACCGCAAGTCAATAATGCAACAATGCTAGACAACATGCTACGATGAAACATTTATGTAGTAAAGACTGAAATCAAAGAAGTAACAATATCACTAGGAATCAGAGTCACTATTAGAATAACAAAGAGTAAAGGAGTCTTAAACTCAACCTACCAGGACAAATTGTCCTGGGCACGATATTAAACTGTAGCCAGAGGCTTCGGCTCTGGTTTGGTAATTTCAGAGCTCTGGAGAAAATAGAGTAGTCCCTTAATTGCCACTGTTCCCAGTTCTCCTCTGACCCGGAATGAGGGCTTCACCTATGGTTTAAATAGTCAGCTTGTCAGCATCCCATTTGGTGGCAGCCCTGCCAACTGGGATTGGGTAGACAAGGCTTGTTAACCTTGGTGGGTAGCTCATCTAAAAATGAAGGAAAAGGCTACTTTCAAACTTCTGCTACATTGTGGCCATACTCATACGTGGCAAAGGCCTCAGGAGTCCATCACTACAGAAAAAAATCTGGAGTAGGAGTCCCAAATGCTGCTTGAGGCGCCATACATCAACGATCTGGCAACTCCTGCGATGTTGCTGGAAAGTGTATTGGATTTCATCTTCCCAATAGACCTTTTCAACAACTTTGGAGAGGGAGGACCCACTACATGGGTGAGCTTGTCCTCCATATCCACCAAGCACTATGTAATGTTTTGCTTGGAAATCAAATCGTTAGTTCACTACCATGAATTTTTGTTCATTTCTTTGTAAGTGACAAATCGTACAAATTCAGCAGGGGATCAAAATAATTATTTCCACCACTGTATACCTACCCAGGCTTTGTGCACTGGAGAGGTCACTCCAGCTTCAGTGTGCAATGTCGTCACATCAGCAGTCTGCCAGTGATGACAAATAGCACTAAGTGTAGCTGAGACTGATGTGTATGCCATTAGTTCAAGTACTCAATCAAACATCAAACTGTTGGATACATTAAAAAGGATTATTGCTCTAGAGAAAACATGAGGACTGAATTGATAATGACTCCTAAGGAATACATTGGCAAGTGATTTTTATAGATCAGTGGCAATGAAAGACGAAAAGGGAGTCACCAAAGTCAAAATATTTCATCATACTGACACCATAAACTTATGAGCCGACCTTTGTAGCGCTGGATAGGTGAAAAATTGACTCCAGGTGCTGCTAGATAGAAAAAATATATATATTCTGGGGATGCTGTTGTTGCAAATCTCTGGTGGACTTACAGATCAGCTCATGCCATTGTACAGCCATGATGCAGAAGGTGCCAATTATGTTGAAATGCAGTCCACAAGTAATGACATGGGGCCACATTTGGAAGGACCTCCTGTCAAAGACTGCAGTCATTCATTCATCTTACACAGTGGTCATTCATCCAGGAAAGATATGGCTGTTGATAGCTGCTGTTGGATGAGATTGCCTGGGCTTGTCAGTCACAAGAGTAAAAAGAAACATGTTGTTTTGCGAGTGTGAGTCCTCCTCTCTTTTAGCAGCCATACCCTAAAAAACAAGAACATCCAGCTGAGATTACAAAGGGACTTGTAAGCAGACTTTGAGCCACAGGTCATCCCCACTGGGTCAGAACATCTTGTTAAGAAAAAGTAGTTTCATGATTCAAGTTATTCTATGGCTTCTGCAAAGATCAAGAGTGCCTTAATAGCATTTCAGCGGTCTCATATGTTTGAAAAGAAAACTGTCTGAACTCGTGACACCTGGCAACTGTTGTCTAAGGAGATTGTCTGGTTTGTCTGACTCAGACATCCACATTAAGCTTTATAAGACTGAAAAAGTGAAAGGCTTGTCGTGATAATCATTTCACTCGGTCTCTGTCTCATTGAGCCTTTCACTTTATCTAAGTTACAACTTGAAAAGTACAGCCTTGATGTTGAGACAGACAGGCACAAATGATCTAAATATCTTTGGCACAGAAAGGTTATTTTGGATATAATTCAACTTGCTTGTAATAGAGCCAAAATACAATATGTGACATGCCAGCAATATCATCTTTGGCTTGGCTGAAGAATTGATCATTATTATGTTGAAGGTTAATTTACTTTAAGTTGATATTGGTGCAAATACGTCCTCAGTAGATGATATTTGGATGGAATTAGAGGCAGAGGAGCCTTCGTGACCATTTTGTGAACTGCACTGAAACTGTGTTAGGAAGAGACAAGGAGTTCGACGGCTCTGAGTATTGAAACAGCAGCATGAGTGAGAAAAATATTACAGTACGTGGGAAGGATGCTTGTGTGCTTGTGTAACATCTTTGGCTCTGACACAGTCGAGAGGAGTCAGCCTCGGACTGAGGAATGGGTTATGCTGAAACACGCCCACAAGACTGCAATTACTTTAGTGTACAGAGAGGAGTGGAAAGGTCATCGGAAGTTATTTTCTCCAAGATATGATGTAAAAGGGAGATGAATTCAAGTATGGAAGCAGGTAATGCAGAAAGGTATTGCAGCAATAGCTGTGAACGTGCAAATAAAAGGAACATTTATTGCTCAGATTTATCGTGCAAATGAAGGAGAGAATGGCGCGTTCGAAAGCAAAATGATCGTCTCCACATAAAGATTTATGTTTGGTTTTAAACGATTATACACATAATTTTATCATTACATATCTTTTTAAGCATGTATGTGCAAATCAGATGGGTTTTTTTTTTCTGTCATAAAGAGACTCCTCATGTTCCCAGGAGAAATATAAAATAAACAGTTTTCTTAATATACAGGCCTGCGTAAGCAGTTCTCCTCTACCAGATGATCCACCTCCCATATCTTCACACGTTACAGCCTCTCGGTGGTATCAGCTCAGCATGTGCGAATGCAGATGTAGCCGTGTGTAGTGGCGGCAGTGGTCCCACACTGCAGTTCTGATATCAGAAAAGGGATATTTTACTAACCACAGATGTGGCCACTTAAAGCAGTCGCTCTGCTCCCAAGAGGAAGGCTTTTTCAATAAGCAAAATCCCACATAAGTACTGCAGCTCTAAGAAATGTGAGACGAAGCAGGCTAAGCAGTTTAAAGCAGGTGTGGGCAAAACATTTCAAAACAAACTTTCCATCACATCATAAATAACATTTTTAATCTTACGCTTCTTCTAGAGATGCACTCCCAAGTGTTTCAGATATAGCTTCGCATGCACAGGGGCAACGACATTTTATATTTCAAGTGATATAGAACAGATGTCTATTTCATGTTCCAGCTATTGGTTCATTTGAAAACCATCATCAGAACAGAGAAACCACAGATATCAGATGTCCCAGCTGATGCCCTAGTTGCACGAGTGCTCTTGAATACTGCAACATGTCTGGCTAGAGTTTTTCCCTCTTGCCATGCTGGTCATCAAAGGTCCCTTTGTAATTCAGATTTTCAGACATGTTCCCAAATCAGTTTGAATCCAATACATGAAGGATAAGACCCACAGTCTGTGTGTGTAAACCTACATGGAAAGCCTATATGGGTAGTAGCTTAGTGTTTCCATTCTTCAACTACACGACCCGACATGAAGAGTAGTGAGAAATGTCTTCAAAAAGAGTGGAACCGCAGAAGAAATGCATTTTGTTTTACAAACTCATACAGATAAAACCTCATATGAACATCGGACTTATGGTGGTTTGTATGTGTGTCCTTCAAATCTTATTTTGAAAGCACTTCAGGGATTAATCCTTTAATGGTAAGCATGAAGCTAAGGAACCAGCTGGCACACCCAGTATTTGATAGCTGTTATTTGATTGTGATGCTTTCACATCTGCACTCTCTGGCGGTGATGTCACTGAGTATTGTTTGTTGGTTTGGGGTTTCTTCTTCGCAGCTCAAAGAATTTTTTTCTGTCATCAGCTGCAGTTGCTTTATGTGGGCGAGCTGCCCTGTGTTTATTTTGAACTGTGTCTTTTTTCTTCCAAACCCTCCACGTCGCGCTCCTTGATATAGATTTTCTGTGCTAAGGTTCTTTTCTTTTTCTCAATGAACTGTTTTTCTTTCAGCTCTCCAGTCTCCATTTTAATGTGCGTTTTTTGGGGTGGGGGGGTTGCCTTCAATCACAACAAATGAGGAGATGACTAAAGTGAAGTCTGGACACCAACTGGTCTTTTATGTGCGAAGGAAAGGCGATGTGGTTAATGGCAGTCAGTACTTAACTCACCTTTGCACACCTGAGAGTGGGGACAATTGACACAACATAGCCACTTCTGTGAAATCGTAAAATGCATGACCATCACATGAATGATGGGATTGTCTGTCCCTCCTTTTGTTTAATCTTTTATTTAAATTAATGGTAAAAACACCAAATGCCCCCTGCTGTCCAAATGTTTTTGAAAGATGGAACTTATGTGCCACCGAAGGATTAAGGTAGCATCATGGTGTCTTATATTTTTGGCCCGCTGCTGAGTGGCTGTGTGTGGTGTGTGTGTGTGTGTGTGTAATGTCTGCCACTGTCAAAGCTGTGTACAATCCATCAGCTCACAGCTGTGACTGCCTGTTGGTTGGTCAAGGTCGCTTCTCTGCTACAAACACACACGCACAGACTGTCCTTGCATATAGATGTTCATGATATATATATATATATATAGATCATGTCTGTGTTATAACTGCACCTCAGTGAGTCCTAACTTTGGGAAAACCAAACACACACTTTAAGTTTTTAAAATTCTGTGTGATTTTATTCTCTGAACATTATTATGTTCATAAACCATTTTCTTTTTGAGGTTTGGAGCATATTTAATTTTAATGTCTTTTTCTGAATGCTTCCTCAGTATGTAATCAAACTGTGACTGTCCATCAGCCAATCAGAGCCCACAGTCCCGCCTCTTGAAATGGCTGAGCTCAGTCTGAAGATTACCACAGTCTGAACAAATTGATTCCTTGTCATAATGTCTGTCCAATTAATTTACCTTTCGCAGCTGAGGCTTTGTGCAGAGCTTGGCTAATTGCTGCCGCCTCAGTCAAAGTCATCACAAACACAGAACCAGAGAAGAACGGGCCATCTGCACAGTCTGTTCAAGCAGTGACGCAGTTAGCAAAATACATAATAAAACCCAACAGGTCCACAGTAGAGACGAGCCACTATCTCTTTATTGAAGCTACAAGCATCAATTTAGCCCGTGTGAAAGTGACATTTTGACATTTCAATTTAAAACATTTAAATGTTAGAAGTGCACAGTTAATGAGTAACTGGATAAACTGAAAACAAATTGTTGTCATCTTTACAAGGTACAAGTGATTTAACTGAGTTTGATCATTCTAAATTGTTATTATTTTCAGTTTTACAGAAGCTGGCAATAACAATATTAGCTCATTTTGTTTCCAGCAAAGCTCAGACACAAGTAACATGAGACGTTCCACCGTGTACGGGTTTACCTTTGTCACCACCTATCTTGACGCTGTGTGGTCCTTGAGGGTGGGGGTGGGGCAGAGGGGGTGCATCTCTATGTTTAATTCATTTCAGTGTTGGTGATAATTGCACGGATTACCTGAAGCCATAATCACATGATGTGTGACAATGAGAAGGTAAAATTCAGGCCATTTGGTCTGCCTGGGTGTGGCTGAGATAAAGCACACACACACAAACATACTGTATGTATACATGCCAGCAGGCAACACATGCAGGGAAAGCAGTAACAGTCACATGTAGGAAAATCTCCAGTTCTTCCAGTGATGAATTATACCATGATTTTAACTCAATACACTTAAATTGATTGTTTTCTTTTTTTTTTCTCCATTTTATGCTTGTCTCTTCGATTTTTTTTACGTCAGCAAGGAAGCAACTCTTAAAGAGATTTTTATTTTCCATTAAGAGAACTTGATATGTGACAAAACGTACCTTTATGTATGTGGATTATCAGAGACTTTAGTCTACAACTTAGAAGTCAAAACTCTTATATATACCAAAACAAGCAAGCATATTTCAAAATCACAGAGATGCAGGAACATGTTTATATTATTCATATGCATACACAACCTTGCATCACCTTTTAAACCCTCCACACTCAGTGATATTTCTATCTATTGTTTCTTCCTCACCTCCCCCTCATCATTATTGCATCATCTTTCTTGCTCCACCCTAATATCACATCCCTACAACTCACTCATGTTCCTCCTCCCTCCTATCAGCTCAGTCACCAACCTGTCACTTATTCCTCAGAGCAAAAGGACACAGCTGCTGGGTATCTGTAACCTCAATACACATGCACACGCATGTGATTGTCCCCTTCTGCCTCTCTGGGCTCTAATCATTTGTGTCTCAGCTGCAGGTATGACCATCTCTTCTCTGAGGACAGCAGAGATCAGTTTTCCCTCCCGGGGAATGACAGTGTGTGTGTGTTTGTGTATGTACTAGAATTTTCAAACATTTGGGGACAAATTTAGGGTTTAAACCAATTGCCCTGTCTAATTAGCGACAAATCTGGTGTCCCCAACTCCTTTTTAGTGCAGCTGCATTCAGTTTTAGCTAAAACAATTTGGATTATCTGAGCATTTCATTCTGAAAACCTTTTAAAACAATGTGCAGTGATGTTTGGCTCCACATCAGACTGACTGCCTGACTCATGAAACTCTGTGGCAGTTAATAAATTCACCATATCTCATAACTCCATCAGCCAAACTCAGCCTGATTGATGATTATTTAATGGGGGATTTTCTGCAGTTCACCGAGCTGGTTATATAGTAAGATTTCCGTTCACATGTGATCAGAAATCCTGTAATTCAAATTAAAAAACAAACGAGTAAAATATGAATCACAATTTAAACACAAGCAGTAAATGCTTAAAGTGAAAAACAAAACAATGAGTTGAAAAATGCTGAAATACTGAACTGCAAAGTTTTTTCAGCCATGATTATAGCGATTAACAACTAATAATTTTTTCAAAAAGGCCACTCATGTAATGAATGTTTCATATTCTGGGGAAGAAAGTGACCTTTTTTATTCCATCCCTGCATTATTATTGTGCATTTTATGGAGTGGTTATGTCAACATGTCAGTGTAATGCTCATAGAAGGAGATTTAAAACAGGATGCATATCTGAGAGACAGCTTTTGAAGAAATTCATTAATCTGAGTGTGTGTGTGTGTGTGTGTGTGTGTGTGTGTGTGTGTGTGCGTGTGTGTGTTTGTGTGTGCGCACCACCTCTTGGTTCTACATAAGCAGTTACGTT
>VOQK01042336.1:30876-41643 GCA_015052645.1 Benitochromis conjunctus | reverse complement strand
TATGGTTAGGTTTAGGGTAAGGGTCAGGGTTAGCCATTCAGTTTTGATGGTTAGGGTTAGGGTAAGCAGCTAGGGAAAGCATTATGTCAATGAGATGTCCCACGAGGATATAAATACACACGTGTGTGTGTGTGTGCGTGCGTGCGTGCGTGCGTGCGTGCGTGCGTGCGTGCGTGCGTGCGTGTGTGTGGAGCGAGGGCCTGAAGAGAGCAGTCAAAGGGATTAGGATGGTCCTGAGAATGAAATGTTCTTCTCCATCTTCCTTTCCCAGTTGACAGATTTGATGTATCCATCCCAATTTTAGGGTGTAATGTAACAAGAATGAGGCTGGCTTGGTTTGCTGGTTAGGGGCCGTTCTCATCTCTCTCTCGCGCTCTCTCTTAGAGCCTACACATGCACACTGCCACAAACAAGACCAGCCCAAACACAGGACTAAGCCTACAACAAGTATTAATTTTAGAGTGAAAATAAAAATAATCCCTGGTATTTTCTGATACTCCACATCACAACAGATAAAAACTCTGAGGTGAACACAAGAAACAGTTATCACACATTAAAAATAAGAAATGATAAAATACCTTTCAGATGCAGTTGTCAAGAAAAACATTTCCAAATAATTCCTTTTGATCCCTGAGAGCAGATTTTTCTAATTTGGGCATTTTTTGAACAACTGAAAAAAACATCAACACATTTATGAATTCTGTTACTGGGACTAACCACCATGGAAATTCACACTCGGGAGGCAGACAGAGTAAACAAAGAGCACACCTTTATTGGTGGATGAGAAGTTCGGCAATCAAAAGAAACAAAGTCCATGAACAAAGTAACCTACATGGAGGAGAAATTCTGGGAAACACACCAAGAGGTTATACAGACAATGTAACAAAGGTCAAAGGGAATATGGCACTATTTATACACACAGACACACTAAAGTGAATGGGAAACACTTGGGTAACAAGCCACAGATGAAAACAATCAAAACAACAAGACACAATCAAAACTCCAGGGCACAGATACAGACAAAAAGGGGGGAGGGGGATGACACAGATATTATCATTTCAAAAAAATGACAATTTAAATGCATTGATTATATAACTAAATACTTCGTGTCATTTTTAGACTGTCATGCCTGTTGCACAAATCATCAAGACAAACAGCAGAAAAATTTACCTGTGTGAATATGCATGCATATTTTGTCAGTGTGACAGACGCTGATAGCATTATCTGCTGTGCAGCATGTATTGTCTACAGTTTCTGTCCAGATCAGACAATAATCACCATCAGAAGACACAAACTATGAGTCAAGGCCAGACTGAAATTTGCTGAGACTAGTCAGGTGGTTGTGACATGTCTACCTCTTGACCTTTGCATGTTATTACATTCCTCTCTGCAATCCCATATCTTTTTCTCAACTGAAAACCAACTAATAGAAAGAACTTCAGAGGAATCATATCCTAAAATATCATCCGACTTTCTGCCTATCATTTCATTTTTCTGTTTACTATTGCTGTGCTTTGAACCACATATATTAAAATAAGTAGATGGAAGTGATATTGCTGTATTTTCACCTCAAGATACCTGCAGATAAACAAATACAGGCACAAGGAAAATGAATCTAGATGAATGGAAGAAATAAAAGAAAGTCACTTTGCATTACTGTGGTCTACACAATACTAACATGGTTGTCCCTGGATCCACTCTGCCTTTGTTCTTGCCTGTGCTTCATTTAATATCACTGCTAGAAAAAAAACACACACACAAAAAAAACAAAGGGCTTTGTTTTTCAGTTTGGGAGCTCAGTATTGCAGCCCTTCATACTACAGATCCAGACTGACAGGTAAGGATGTGACTTGTCCCCCTTTGTTGCTTACAGTACTCTGACCTCTGATGTGTCATCTCATATCTGAAATAGGTTGCCTTCAATAGCTGTACATAGCCTTTCTGCTGTCTCAGTTAACAAGCTGAACTCTCTTTCTCTCTCAGATATTTGTATCTTGTATGTAATGGAAGTGCAATGGAAGTGCATTTTTAAAATTGCGTCTCAAAACCTTTTTGTTTTTTGGGGGCAGTACACTGCAAAAATCTTGACCCAGCCCTATTTATATATTTTGTTTCCAAGGAGCCAGACCAGACTTAATTGTAATTTTTCAAAGTGGTCTTCAGCAATAGTTCTCCAAACCACTTTTTCATTCATTCATCATTCACATTCATTTTCAGTCCAGTCCTTAAAAAAGTATTAGGGCACTGGATAAGTGGAGGACAAAAGATCAACAGTACCTAAAAATATTGTCCTTAAGAAATAGGAAAAATTCAGCAAAGACCTGAGATGGGACCTGAGAGCTATATCTGGCCCTTCAGTTGATCCATGTGCTGTTCACTAAAGCTCAGTCAAAAAAGGATCAATCGCGAAGCCTGGAGAACTATCACTGAAGCGTACTTAAAGAAATGACGAGAAAGCTTGCCTAAGAGGGTTCAGGTTATGTTAAAGAACAAAGGTGGTCATAACAAATATCAGATTTCTTTGTTTTTGCCTTATATACAACATTTCCCTGTATGTTTGCACATGTTTCAATAAAGTGCTGAACCTGCTTCTGATTTTTCTTGCAAAATATTAAAAAATGAGGAGTGCTTGAGTTTTTTGGCACAGTATTGTGGAAAAATTAGTCAATTAGAGTACTGATTTTACTGTCCATTTGTGATTGCTTGTGATTCAGAAGTTGTCCAAATAAGAAATATTTATAACAAATTATTTTAGGCTTTTTTTTTTTTCCACTAATGCCCTACCCATGTTGGAATCCAATCCTCATTTCTCTCAATGCAATCCCTCTAGCCCCAAACCCAAAGATATTCAATTATATTCATAAACAGCAGGAGAATGTAAAATATCTGAGAGTCTTGAATCCAAACATATTTTGCTTTGTTTCCTCAATGCATGAACTTACGGAGGCAATCAATAATCAAAATGATTGTTATTCTGCTTCCAGTCAATTAAGTGAAAAAGATACCCTTCTTTTCAGGTCTAGACAATAGAGTCTGTAAACAGAGCTATTTATCTTTAGCTGTTTATGCATGTATCGAGCTTAGTCCAGATCAAGTCTTAGAACAGTAAAGCTTAGAAAAGCATCATATGTATGTATGATTTGTACTTTTTTCTCTGTGCTTGCCAGGCATTAAAGTATAACCACTAGATATTCTGTCTCGATTCCTTTTATTCTTTGTGACTTTGTTGGTTTATTAAAGTCCAGAAATATTTCCTTCCTCATAATTTAAGAGTTAGCAGTAAAGTAAAAGATTCATCGTGACAGCATCTAATCAGACTTGGCAGGTTCTACTGGAAGAGAAGCAATCACTTGACTGAAAATTTAATTCCCTATCCATAACTTCAGGAAACTCTGTGTTGAATTGGCTGGATTGGTTTGTAACACACCATGTTCACTGAACTAGGGAGCAGAACTTCCCCATCAGGTCCAAATGCAAGACCAGCTACAGCTACAAAATACCCAGAAGGATGTAACAGTCAGTCATCCCTCTGTCCTACTTTCCCTGTTTTCATATTCCTCCTTCTCCTCCTCCTCCTCTCACATCTTCCCACTCTCTAACTCCATCCCTCCATTTCACTCCTCCAATGCAAGAAAATAGCATCTGATTGCTCTATGGTGGCATCAATAAAAATAAAAACACCACTTTGTGGATGTATCTGGGAAAATTCAGCAGAACACTGAACGTTGCTCTGGCTGGTTTGAAAAATTGGATATTAAATTACAATTGGCCTTCGTGGGAGAAAATTTGGGTAGCAATTCTCTGGTTCTCACTTCATATGTGCAGTAGCTAAATATTAGAAATGAAATAAATTATAAACACGCACGAAGGGTAACTAAAGAGCAGATGCGTGAGAGTCATTCCAATATTGATAAATCTCAAACTGAACAAGCTGCAAAAAACACACAAGTTCATTTCTCATCTATGTTCCTTTCTTTTCTGTGTCCAAAGGAAAAATTCAGAAAACCCAAGAAAGGAAGTCGGCATACAGGCCTGCAGTGTATTAAACTGGTAACTACACATGTAGTATTTAAAATCGCAACTTACCAATGCAATTCATTCATACAGATTTTTTTTAAATGTTAAAGCTTCTTTTAAGATGTGCACACATCACTGTAATTCTCTGCCCTGATGTTTTTTAAAGACACGTAGGCTACACAACAAAGCCTATTTCAGTCTGCAAAATAATCGGGAAACTGTATTTATTTATTTATGTATTTTCAAACAAATCGTAATACTTCCACATCCAAAGAACAATAAAGTCTGCATATTGAGGCAAGATTTTGAGTCAGAGGCAGAAGTCATTCATTTAATAGACTTGACTTTAAATCCCAGCAGCAATCTTATAATACCAATAATGGTAAGCTTTGGCTGTCATTCTGTGTTTACTCTGTTTTTCACTTGATGTTTGGTTAGGTTGATTAGATTTAGGCACCAAAAATGTCTGGTTAGATTAAAAACTAGATCATGTTCTGAGTTAAAATAAAACTTCTACCAATCACTTTGTTAGGTACAGTTTCCTGGTATCGCGTCGGCCCCACTTTTGCCTTCAGACTGCTTCATGGCAAGGATTCAACAAGGTGTTCGAAACAGTCCTCAGCGATTTTGGTCCATATTGACATGATAGCATCAAAGTAGCTGCAGATTCTAAATTGGTACTGAGGGCTTCAAAGTGTGCCAAGAAAATATCCCCCACACAATTACACCACCGGCAGCCTGAACCATTAATGCAAGGCTGGATGGATCCATGCTTTCATGCTGTTTCTTGCCAAATTTTGATCACTGCAGCAGAAATCAATACTCAACAGACCAGGCAATGTTTTTCAAATTTTCTGTTGCTCAATTTTGGGGAGCCAGTAAAAGCTGTGGCCTCAGTTTCCAGTTCTTAGCTGACTGGAGTGGCACCGCATGAGGTCTTCTGCTGCCTAAGCCCATCTGCTTCAAGGTTCGACATGCTGTTTGTTGTAACGAGGGGTTATTTGATACTCTTACTGTTGCTTTCCTCTCAGCTTGGAGTCTGGCCATTCTCCTCTGACCTTTGGCACCAATAAAGCATTTTTTTCCCAGTGAACTGCCCCTTAGTGGATATTTTCTCTTTTTTAAACCATTCTCTGTAGACCCCAGAGATGGTTGTGTGGGAAAAATCCCAGTAGATCAGCAGTTTCCGAAATGCTCAGACCAGCCACCCTGACACCAACAAACATCTCATGTTCAAAGTCACGTAAATCACCTTTCTTCCCCAATCTGATGCTCGGTTTGAACTTCGGCAGGCCATCTTGGCCATAGCTACACGCCTACGACTATAACGTGTGTACGACTATCTTCCCACAACTTGCATATGGTACAAAAATGTAACCTTTCCGTTCCAGAAAAACATAACCAGCAAAAATCATTTCTGGTTTATGAATGTATTTGTAGGACACGGGATTGAAGTTTTTAATGGTGAATAAATTAAATGTATTCCTTTTCAGTTATGCTTTAACTGTGCTGGGACTAGGCGAGAGTCAGTATAGCAGAAATACATAGAAAGGACAGAGATGCTGAGACAGACAGACACAGAGAAAGACAGCATGGCAGACCAATAGAGGCAAGGTCAGCAGGTGCAGAGGACAGGAAGCAACACAGAGAGTAAAGGACAGTGACAGACATATAAGACAGAGAAAGACGAAAGGCAGGAAGAGAGGAGGATGGTGAGCTCCCCTGGCTGTGAACCTGCCATGTGTAGAGGCATGCTGCACCATCTGTGTTGAGACTGTTTACGTAACACACCGCTGCCGCAGAAACCCTGCAGATGCGCACCCCATACCACCTTGCCTAGGACATCACAGGGCAGGGCGGTGCCATGCTTCACTTCCCATAGCAATGAAAACAACAACAAAACACATCTACAGCAAAATCCAGTGAAAATAAAAATAAAAGTCAGGACATACACCAGACAACAAACACATGAGAAAAGAGGATATAAAGTTTCACATTAAAACACGTTTTTGAACATTTCAAGAAAGCACTGGCAATAAAGACAGAGCCAACAACCGTCAAGAAGGAAAGAAATAGTGCAATAAAAATGAAAGAACTCGGCAGCCTGATACTGCCAACACTCGTCACCCTGTAACAAAACATGACCCTAAACAGCAATGACAGCCACTGACTGTTGTCTGTCATTAGACCCAGAATCACAGCTGTAAACAATGACCCAAGATACAACCACCACATTATCTGCTGAAGCTACGCACTGAGAACAAAGACAATCAAGAGAGTGAAAGAAAGAACAAGACAGAAAGAACAAACAACAGAAGTGATGTCACACATATTGACAGAGAGGGCAAGATGAGGCAAGACGTGAGTTTTGTGAGAAGGGAGCCTAACAAGTGCGAGAGAACTTGGCAGGGCAAGTGGGGTAAAAGTAGACCATGAAAAGAATCACCAGGGAGGCAGGGAGAGTGTAGTGCGTGTTGACAGTGCTGTCGTGTCTTGGCAGTACCAGTTAGACTCTGGAGACGTCTTCAGCAGACATCGCCGCTCAGAACGTGAGCTTTTTGTGCGGAACCAAACAAATGTCCACGGGGAGGCGTTGGTAATTGTGGTGGCCTCTTGAATGTTAGACAAGAAAAATATTAAATATCAAGAAAATATATATTTCATTTTCATTCAGTTTCATTTATATAGAAACAATTCAAGACAATAGTTGCCTCGAGATGTTTTATTTAGTAGGCTAGGACCTTTACTTAGTCACTTAGTACTTAGTGACAGTGGGATGGAAAAACTCTATTTTGACAGGAAGAACCAACAAGGACAAGGGTCAAGAACGGGCAGCCATCTGCCATGACCAGTTGGAGGTGAGGGGAAAGTGATGAAAGTAGAGGGAGACAGGGCAAAAGAGACATTATAGGGTTAAATAATCACTAATGCTGGTTTAAACTGCTAAACGCAATAGTGGTGTATAAACACATTAAGAATGAAAGGAGGTGAGTGAAGGAGAAATGCTCAGTCCAGTGGGAAAGCCAGGAAGCGTACACCTATTTCAGCAGGCTTCATGGTCACCTGATCGTGAACCATCTCTTAGCTTCATCAAAAAGGGAAGTCTGATCTTTTGAGTACAGAGTGTTTGTCTTCCAAAACCAAACTTGGGGCAGGTTCCACAGCAGAGGAGCCTAATAGGCTCATTCTAAAGGATAAAGGTCACTCTTTCGAGGATGACACTGTTTACATATTGGACAGAGAAGACAGATGGTTTGAAAGAGGAGTAAAAGAGGCCATCTATGCCCACTGTGAACAACCATCTTTCAACAGAGGGTGTGGTTTATGACACCAACTGTCTGCCATCTACAATGCAGCTTTGAGAGTAGAACTGAAGAAGCTTCTTGGATGAGAGGTGTCTTCAAGAAACTTAAAGAAGTCCGGTTGCTTTCTTTCTAAGCTCTTTACACCAGTGTTTCTCAACCACTGTGCACATAGGTGTGCAGATAGTTTATCTGGTTTCACCTGATTAGTACACTGAGTAACGGGCAGAACAATTACATTCTCTTCCACTAGAGGGCAGTACAACTACCTGCTCTAATTAAATGGGTTGCCAAGTGCCAGTAAAACAGAAGAAGATGAAGAAGAAATGACATAATAGTAATGCTGTGAGACCACGCAGCACCTAATAGCAATAGATAAATATTTAAAAAGAAAAAGTAGTCAATCTGACCTGGGTCCTGGAGAAAATTCCGACCCAGATGAAGGCCTAGCATGAGTAGTGGTCAGAAGAAAGCAAAAAAGGTATACTGGGGACAAACCGAGCCAATTCCGCTATGCATGGTGTGCGGGGGGAAATGATCAATATGCTTTTTGTGACATTTTAGTTTGTGCCCTTCTGTTCGTTATTTTAACAAATCTAATCTGGCATCTCTAATTTAAGTTCCCTTAGCCTGACTGCAGTTGGTGCTGATTCTGCAAGCAGCTTTGCAAGCCACCTCCAATTCCAGCTTTTCCTTTTCACATTGTGTCTGATTTAATCAATGTCATGTCTGTTCTGTTCTGCTGTGGTGGCTGAGCTCCTATATCAGCAAGGCAGGGCAGGGAGTTTCCAGAACTGAGTATTTACTAAATGAATTACTGTAGATGAAAATAAATACCTACTTTTGACTAAAATGGACCAGACTGACAAAAAGAAAGAAAGAAAGAACAGATTTTAGCATTATCAGCATTACCTCAACAATAGCTAATGGCATTATTGTGTGAAGCTTGAGGTTTTGTTAGAAAAAGAAAAGACAGAATCAAGAGCATCTGAGTCTAAGTTAGTTAATCAGTCCTGGATTCATTGTGCACCATTGTTATTTGTGGATATAAATAGTGTTTACTGTCATGAAAATAAAATGATGGGTGTTATAAGTGCATAAATGCTAGAAATAGGTCATTTTAGCCCATTGGTAAGTGGTTGTAAGTATTGTAGAAATGTAGAAAAGACTCTTTAGGGTCTAAAATATACTTGTATGCCAAGTGTGGCTGCCCAACTGATGTGCAGGACTTAAGAGAAGCAACTGTGTCGTAGTATCTGATATCTTTATCCTAAAATCCTTCCCTGAGTCTGTTACATTTTTCTTACTCATTACTGTTGTTAGGGGGGAAATGGCTGAAAACGTTTCTTTCATCTTCTCTACACGGATCATCACCTGGAATACATAAAACCCTTTAGTAGGATTGAGTTTTTAATCACTCTGTGAGCACTTGTTCAGAGCAGCCTTCTGTATCTTGTTTTGTCCTAACACTTATTTCTGTTTTGGTAATCAATCAGCTCCTTTTTCTCGTCCATGAATCTGACTTCCTGTTTTTCCCACCATTGTGATTTACATTCCCTGCCCTATTGTGTGTCTCCAGTGTTTTTCAAGTGTCGTATTTGTTTCCCTGATATTGATTCCCCACCTGTGTACTAATCCCTACTTGCGCACTAAAGACTTGCTCTGCCTTGTCCTGTTTTGCAGTATTCTAGCTGTTAGACAACTACCAGAGTTAACTAGCTAAAATAAGCTTTCATGAGTGAAACATGAAAAGCTGCTTCTCTGTGTATGTTGATAGGATACAAAAGGTTATTGGGTTAAAAAAATCTTAAATAAAAATAGTAATATCATAAGAACTAGGTAAATACAGCACCTTAGTGCATTGACAGAAGCTGAAACTGAATATGTCCTATAAAGTCAAAGGGACATGTAGTATCAAGGTTTCTGTTTCACTGAGCGATGCAGAGCACCATATGTGAGACGAACCTGCTTCAGTGGCATATATAATTCATCAAAACACACAGAAAACTGCATAAAAATATTCTTATGCCACAGTAGCAAACTTCTTTCATTTATGCCAGGTGAACTTTGCCTGCGCCAAGGTCGTCTCCATAATATCATATCGCAAGATCAAAACCGCAACTTGTTTATTGGAAAATCTGCCCATCTGGCTAAGCATCATGGCTGGCAGCAAGATGAAAAGATGACTCACCGAAATAATGTTGGGGAATGAGGGAAAAGCAAACGATGTGAATCATGAGTATAGCCTGGCAGTTCCCGATTGGCTCTATAATGGAAACCAGACTATACTCAGCCAGACGAGGCTGGGTGCCCAGCATTGCCACCTAGGGCAGTGGACCAGCAGAGAGGCACTAGCTGAATGAACATGCCTATTCAATTTGCCAACTGTGCAGCCAGCTAGGCAGAGCATGGAGGCAGAAACAGAGAGAGACAGAGAAAGATGAGAGTTTGAGAAAGACATCATGGTCATAGCTAGAAGGGTTTGGAAGAGCAAAGACTTTGGAAAAAAAAAAAAGTGGGGATGGAAAGGAGGACAGGAAGTTAGTTTTAAAAGAAATAATGATGTATTTGCTTTGAACAATGTGGACAGCAGGGCAGAAGCAGTGCTATGATCTTTCAATGGAGCGGCCTTTGTGGTAGTGTTTCCTGTGCTATGGTTTTTAGTGAGAAAACTTTGACAAGTTTAAGTACTATGCAGGAAGCTCAGCAGGCTTTGGTGCCACAGCAACACTGCATGTGTAAAGATTTAGGATCCTTTCAAGTTTTCTGCATTCTGGTTTCAGACTAATCTTAAAATGGGTTCAGTTTGTTGTTGTTCTTATCAATCTGCTCACAATATTCCACAATGGCAGAGCAAGCAATGGGTTTGTAAAAGGGATTTTTTGCATGTGTAAAAATAATATTTGCACATGTTGTCTGATACCTCCAATAAGTCGTGTTCTACAGATATTCTTGGCAAAACCATTCAAGTGCAAGGAGTTTTGGGGTTTTTTTTGCACCACCATATTTTTTTTCTCATATCTTTCCAAGACGCTGTATTGGGGTCAGGTTTGAATTCTGATTGTGGCACACTTGGACATTTCACTAAGTTTTCCTGAAGCCCATCCTGAGCTTTCTTGGCAGTATGTTTCTGGTTGTTCTCTAGTTGAAAAATGGAAATCTTTGCCCCAGTCTAAGCTCCTGGGCAATCTGGCTTAACATTTTTTTCTGCATCCATCTTTCCATTCTGTCCTAACCACTCTCCCAGTCCTTGTCACAAAAAACATGCCCAGAGCATGATGCCCCCACCACTGGGTTTGACTGCTGTATTGCTTCCTCTCAGATTTGACATAAGGGCTGCATGTAACAATATCAGGTGCTATTAAACTCTAGTAGATAGGAGGCAAGTAGAAGCAGGACATACCAAAAAAAAAAAAAAAAAAAAAAACCCCAAACAAACAACAAAACA
>VOQK01042333.1:6250-23064 GCA_015052645.1 Benitochromis conjunctus | reverse complement strand
CTGTGGTAGCCCAGTGCACGAGTGGTGCTCCCGACAGCTAGCCAACAGTTCCAGTTCAGTGTAATAATCCCACTTCCATGGTTGCTGCATCCAGCTTAAATGCCGCTGGTCATAGATGACGGCTGATTGGAAACAGCTGGCCAAGTGATGAGACGCGGGAGGACCGACGACAGCACAGAGGGGTTTTTTTTTTCTTTGAGCGACGTTCCAGTCACACTCTATACCAGTTATTGGCGGTAATGCACCATTCAGTTGTTTGCCAACTGCCAATAAAATTTAAAAAGAAGAAGTAGAAGAAGACAGCGCGGAGGGACAGGTTGAAGGTCGCCCGGCTACTATTGGAGACCGGCGTCTATTTGTCGTGACATGTTTTCAAACCGGCGTTTATTAGAAACCGGCATTTCTAAGAGACAGGCTACTAATGGAAGATATATGGTAATCGCACTTTTTCAAGTTTTACCATCGTAGTTGGCCAGTGCTGGCCAGCAACATTCAAAGTAGCAACCCAAGCAATCACAAGTTACTTTCCAGTGCAGCATTGTATACCTCTGTATACCACTGGCAACAGCCAGCAACCTCCAACAGCTGACCACCCTCTCACTGTATGACTGAGGGCTTATTTGCGTATGTAAATGGACCATGCTACTGCTCCATCTGAGCAATCAAACTGCTACGAGTTTCATTCATCCTGGAACTTTTTTCCTTTCTAACGTTCACACACTCACACTCCAATGGATGTATCGGGGGTACCTTGAGCCAGGGACTGACCCACCAGCCTTTTGACTTGTAGACACGGCCTGCCTCCTGAGCTCCCCATGTGTCCCTTTGAGTTTTTCCTCCCCACTGTCGCCTTGCTCAAAGGAGTTCGTCTAACTGGGGTTTTCGCTGTATTACTGCTTACCTTTTGCTATAAAGCACCTTGAGGTGACTGCTGTTGTGGTTTGGTACTATATAAAGAAAACTGAACTGAACTGAATTGTCCTAAAAGGCCTTACTGGTTCATAAGACTTTGAGAACAAGCAAAAAATAACCAGTACCACAGCCCAACATCCAAATGTGTCAGTGGGACACTTGTAGTTTCTTAACTCTATGAAGACAAAGTCATTCAGTTTCAGAGAAAGGCATTAAAGAAGGTTGTGTTTTTTTCCCCACAAAGTTGCTTTTAGTCTGTTTGCCAAGAATCAGGAGAACATATTCTCACTGCCTGGGGTTTGGGTTTGGGCTCATCACCAAAGACATTTTACTTTAAAACAAACAAACAAAAATACAGCACTATCTCATGAAAAATGTAAAAAACAGTATAACGGGGTAAATATGATCCAAGGAATGCAGTCTGAGTCACGCATTAGTGAGTGTGAGAAGCCAAAAGAGCAACAGCAGGCATAACTGTGTTCACATTCAAGGCTAATCTGCTATAAATGCACGCTGGCACCTTTCTGATTGGTCAGTGTCTTTAAACACTGCACTGGGACTCTGAAAGCTAGAATAAACAGACAGCAGAGCAACAGGTGCAAATAAATCTGCATCATCTGTGATCCTGCAGCCGTTTTGAAAGTGTTGCAGAAACGATAAAATAAGTTACCGAATTTCCCCAGTAACCTCAAATCTGAAAACTTAAACTGAATGATAATGTCCGGGCCAGCACTGAGGTATCCTGTTATTGAATTGTTTTAAATAAGATTGAAACGGGTCTCCCTCGGGGCATAGAAACTGCTGACAAAAGCTCATCCCCGCAGCTCCAGCCTTTGAAACAACCTGCAGGAATTCGAGCGGCCGCTTTGATCTCGGGATGGGACGTTGGGATTCAGCGTGGGTCGTGTTTACACAGCTTGGACTGACTCAGGAGTGGATGAAGGTGCTGTGCGGACAGGCAGACGCGCCGTCCGGGTCACGTATGAAAGGAAGTAATCCTGAGCGTTGTTTAAACTTTGCAAACAGCCAGGTGGGGAGGACCAGATCAGGGTTATCCACATGAGCCGTCAGTCACAGAGAGAGGAGCTGGGGAGGCTTACTGAGTCTCATCAGAGGACGAGATTAGAAGACACAAATAATATTTAAAGTGTTTATCTGACTTTGGATCCTAATTGGCTAAAGAAGGGGTCCATGCTGAATGTCAGCGTTTTAATGACTTTCATTGCTTTAATCATGAAGTTTAGCAGATTTTTAGCTGTATTAGTGGATCCTGTATGAATCCGGTCAAATACTGGAAGCTTCAGGTGCTAAAAATTACAAGATGCAAGTGGTTGATATTTTTTGAGGCACATCCTGCAGGAGGTGTGATCCTGGGCTTTCACATGGGAGTAAGTTCGTGGTGGATTCATGAACTACTGTGAGATCGTTTAATGCTGTGTAACGTCTGCAGTCTGATAAACGTCTGATAATTACAAAATAATTTTTTAAAAGATTTTTAAAAACTGTGATGCACTCCACCCGCCAACCTCCAAAATGAACATGGACATGTGTCATAACAATGGAGAGTGGAAAGATGAAAAACTGCATCCATCAGTGGATCAGGCTGTGACTATTTCACAAACTGCGTTGGAAAACGTGAGAAAATGCGAACAACAGCAAGGAAAGGAAAGAGAAAAGGATGGGAAGGAAACAAACGAGGAATTGTAGGGAAAATGGAAAAGTTGGAATAAAGAAGGAAACTAAAGTAAGAAATGTGGAAAAGGTAAGAAAAGGAATAACAGCAAAAGATAAAAATAAATGATACATAAAAGACTGAAAGTGGAAAATCTCATCTGAAAGAGAAAAAACGAGCAGTTCAACAACAGTCGCTTTAAGGTGCCTGAGATGAGAAGGTTAAAAGCCATGGCAAATGATCATACTGTGTTCTGCAAAAAGCTACAAATCAAATATGTATTGTTAGAAAATGTGTATATATTTGTTTAATCTGGATTAGCAACATGTGGGCTAAATGCAGACAGATATGGAGGCGATGTGAAAGGAGTATGAGAAAAATAACAGGCAAAAAAAGAATGGGTGGAGAGTAAGACTGAAAACAGGAAAATATAAGTTTGGAAAGAAGAGAAGTGCCAAGTGAAATAAAGAGAAAGTAACAGGCAGATAAAAAACGAGGGGAAGAGAAAAGAAGGGAGTGGAAGGAAAAGGGAACAATAAAACGGCTAGAAAAAGCAGCGCACAACGAGGGAACCAAGGGAAAAATGTAAACTATGAAAGTAGGAGGAAAAAAGGAAAACAAAAAGGAATGAAGTGGGCTGAAATGAGTAAGTGACACAAAGGGAGGGATGAAGGATGAAGAGGAGGCGGTTAAAAAAATGAAGGGAAGAGCAAAAGAGGTAGGACAGTAGGCCAAAATATAAGTTAAGATATATTTTGGCAACTACTGAACTGACTGCAAAAAATGAAAAATACAAAAGGAACGGAGATGGAGAAAATATAAGGATACAGAGAAAGATGGAAGTGTGGTCAAATGAAAGAGAATGAAAAGGGAATGAAAAGGGAAGCGTGATTCGTTAAAGAAAGAAACAGAGGGGAGCAGAGTAGAGGAGCTGTGGACCAAAGAAAAGTTATCTAAACAAAGGAAGGAAGGAAAGAAAGCAGCAGAAATACACCAAAAAAATTAAGACAAAAAAAGAAGGAAAGAAGTTGAAAGAAGGGAAAAAAGAGGAAGAGAAGTAAGGAAATGAAAAATTAAAGGTTTTAAGAAGAAAGAAATGAAATAAAGCTGCTAGATGGTCACCAACCAGTCTCTAAACCCGGTGACTGAGGCTAAGCGCCAAATCACAACAATGTAAAAACCCCACAATATGAGAGAGAAACCCCACCGGCCTGTTTGAGCAAGCATTTGGCGAAAGTGGGAAGGAAAAACTCCCTTTAAACAAGAATAAACCTCCAGGCTCAGGGAGGGGCGGCCATCTGCTGCGACCGGTTAGATGTGAAGGGAGGAAGTCAGGACAAAGAGAGCGACGAGAGAGGACAGCGAGTGGAAGAGCCAGAGAAGGAAAGGAAGGAAAACCTAAATAAAAAAGAGGCCATAAAAAAAAAAAAAAGAGGATTAACAGTGAGGAAGGAAGCAAAGATGTGAGGCATGCTGAATTATCTCACACCTAATTTGTTTCCCACTACACTTACACAAACCAACATTTCCTCCATAACTCGGCTCTTAACTACAGAAGTTGGGTGACTAAAAAGGGAAAGAGTAATCAAGCTGGTCAGTATGGCGGCTGATATTTGTAAAGTTTGAGCCGCTTCCACGCTGCCAATTTACAGTTTTTCCATTTGCGCGAGGACGGCCGGCGTGGCCACCCCGAGCCTTACTTCAGCAGACAAAAGTGCTAACAGCAGATGAATTAAAGGTTACCAACAATATATGATGAATGTCAGGCAAATACAAATTACCACAGGAAGAAGAATAATGAAGAGGCTTTTTTTTTTCCCGCCAAGCCAGGGGCCAGTCAATAATTAGAGGTGGCGCGGTCGCTGTCACCGGCTTTCTGCAGGCTCGGCGCTTTGTCTCGGCTTTAATTGCTCAGGTTAAGATGGTCGCCCACGCCACGTTTATGAAAACGAGTGGAAAAAAAAAAGTTTGAGTCGTTTACTGTCGAGATGCTCATCACGAGAGACTCGGATCCAACAGGACGCCCTTCGACAAGTATCCTCGTCTCGTGCGTTTGGTGTTTACTCGGAGTGAAGCGTGAGGGGAGTTCGCGCTTTGATCCAAAAAATAAAAATTAAAAGAAGTCCCAGCCGTGCACGGGGAAGATGTGCCACGAGTGGTTGACAGTCGGTGCACATTGAGATTTTTTTTTTCTTTTTTTTTGCATTCAGGGAGACATAATCACACAAATAAGACATCAAAGATAGACGGAGAGTTAAAATATGCAGCTGAAAAATTATTCAGATTGTTTTGGGAAGGCAGGGGGAAAAATATTCCCTCAAAGTGTCCGACTGGATGACATCAAAACTCTGTGATACCGTGAGACACGTGCACGAGCCAGACAGGGTACTATCAGCTTTTTAGACATGTCTGGTCAGAGGGTTGTTTTTTTGGTTTCAGGGATCTTGGCAGCTTCGGTCCTTCATGTCGTGGTTCCCGTGACTGGAGGGGAATCCCATTTTTTTCCCTCCTCTTCTTGTTTTTCTGGTCACTGGCATGCAGCTCGCCAGTATGTCGCTTCTCAATGTGAACTCCCGTGCCCCGCAGGTTGGCAGAGAGAAAAGCGACACACACACGCATACACAAATAAAACTGGCCGCTGCCTGCAGGTCGAAGCCAAAACGCTGCACCTGCGTCATTTTTTGCTGGCTCCGATAACTCCGACCACCTCTCCACCTGTACGGCAAACCTGGCAACAATCAAACCTAAACAAAAAACACCCGTGGTCAAAGCAGAAGGATGCGTCACTGAGTGCGTCACGGAAATTTGTCTCCTGAGAGGAGAAAAGAGGAGTAGTCATAACAGGTTCACGTGTCAACTGCTCATTTCACTTTAGTTCAATGGAGTTTTAATAAACGGGCAATTGCGCACATAATCCAGGAGGATTATTATGTAATAACACAATCGAAGGTGGTTAAACTCAATATTTTCTCCTGTTTTAATTCTGAAAACACGGATATTTAACAAACCATTCATTTACAAAACTCGCCCCGATGACCCACCTAAGAAAAATGAGTACAATCCACTTGATAAGTGATGATCCAATGAGCCCTGAGAGTTAAAACATTCTCTGTGTTTGCGGCTGTAGTTTTTTTTTTTAAAGCTCTTAACATCAGTCAGTATGGTTTGGTTTGGATTATCTGGAATGAAAAAACAGAAAATATGATCTCAAAATGAGACTTTATTTAAAAAGTAACATCCAGTTGTTGATCGATTGATCCAAACATCGCCAATATCGACACCAATGCCGGTATCTGTATCGATACTAGCGTGATAGGACCGATAGTAATAAAGAAATTATTATTTTGGAAATGAAAAGTTACCATAAACAGACGTCAACCCAAAGCGCTTCAAAGACAGGCTCATTTACACTCCAGGTCTCCACAAACAGCAGTTTCAAAATAAATGAAAAAGCTGAAAGGTGTGATTTGTTGTGTAAACTAAAGTAAAACTCACAGTGATTTAGTGCTCAATAAAATGTGTTCACAATTTATACATTACTGGTGTCAGTGTTGGTATCAGCTATACTGGCCTTGCATTTACTTGGTATCGGATTGATATCGAACTTCGCAGTATTGCGCAGCACTAGTAACACGCTCCGGTTTCTAAAAGTTCAGCCGATCTTAACCCCACCCTGAGAACCCTGACTGGTCACTAGTGACAGGTTAGTGTCCATAGTGACACAGACAACCTGCAAAACAACGACAACTGTCATTCTCTCCAGCTTTTTATAATGCCCAGTACATAAATAAGACATGGAAATCTCACCGGGCACACAACATCTCTATGACTTTGCATGATGTTTACCTTATTTTGTTTTGGATTTCATCATTTTCCCTGTTTTTAGGGCAGAAATCTGATGATCGGTGTGGTGTTGTTGAGAAATATAACACGCAGTCAGTTGCAGCTTCGATATGTGTTGGACGAGGCTCAGCTAAACTGCTGTAACCTTACCAAACTACTCTGTAGTTTTACTGCGTGAGGAGAGCTTTGTGCCTCGGAAACAACAACAAGCTGCAAAACGTTGAAGAAGCTGAGAGTTCAGTGATGTTAAGGGACAGAAAGTTTCTCTTTGTCTGAAAGCTCTCAGAAAGCTGAGATTCAAAGCGAGGCCCATCTCTCCTAATTAACACTTTGAAAGATAAAAGCAGTTTATTAAATCAATCAGGATGATGGTTGTTTGTGAATCCCAGCAGATAAGGACATTTGCATATTAACTTTGCAGTTCTAACCTACATTTGAGGATCTTCTGAGATTGTGGCCGGCTTCAATGTAAATATTTTTCCCCCTCACGTCTACTGTACACGTTTTAAAGTTTCATCGCCTCAGATTCTCTGGTGGATTTTCAACTCATTAAAAAATAAAGACACGGATAAATAAGCAAACATATAACGTAAACAGACAAACAAATGAATAAACGAGCATGGATATCACGGCGCCGGAGAGGCTCTGCCAAAATTTCTGGCAAAGACGGGGCAAAACAATCTGGATCTTGACTTTCTGTTAGATATTCCCAGTTCAAAATTCGACTTTAAACGGACATGAAAGCAACAAATAGGCTTTAAAGAAGTATTATGTGTGCCCTGCAGTTAATCTGGCACGTACCAAAGAGCCAAAATCGCACTTTAATGTGAATCATGTATTTTCCTGATAATGTTTTGAGTGGATTTAGTATCTCTGGGCTTTTATTCAACTTGTTCATATTAAAATCTTAGTGTTTTGAGTTTTCTACACTGATTGAATGGTGCAGTTCATTGCATGTATTAATAAGATGTTACAGTATTATCTCAGAGTTTGACTTTCTTGGGTCTTAAAGGTAAAAACGGTGCTCCCCCATGACTTTGCATGGCTTTTTGTTAAGAAAAAACAGAGTATGTGCAATAGTGTACTCACTGGAGTACGGTGTATGGATTAAAAGCAGTCCCAAAGAAATGCACTGTTCTCATTATGTAGTAAATACACAAGGCTTTAATTTAATTTAAAATTTAACTTGCTTATATATATACATACATATATATACATACATATACATACATATATATACATACATATACATACATATATATACATATATAATTTTTATTTTATTTTATTTATTTATTTTTTTTAATTCTTCAGCATAAACCAATTTTCCACAGAGTGGAGGCAAGTGAAAATGAAACTGAATGAAAATTCCCTGGATTTGGAAAAACTGGTGTCAAGGAATTCAGTTCAGTGTTTCTTTTTTCTTGTTGTTTTTAAACCGTGGGAAAATCCGGCTGATAGAATATGTAGATAAATGCTAGAACTTGGATTTCCCTCCTTGGGTTTTAACAGCTTTTCTTGATATTACAGTATTAGCATAAATGGGGTAATTTTTTATGCTAAATGTAGGCAACTTAAAAGACAGATGGCATCTGGAGCTGAAAGGTGAAGCCAATGCAGAAATTCCTAAAACTTATAACCTTTTTAATGCACATTAGGGCACAATACCTGTTGTTGCCAAAGGATTTCTGGTCCTGTCAAAATCTGTTTGAGTGTTAACAATCAGATCGACCACTTGCTTGTGACGTTCGGTTTTAAAATGGCCAAGGTGAAAAAGCTGATATCGAGGCTTCAGAATGGACATCGCAAACCAGTGCATAACATTACAACATCTACGTTCAGCAGCTTGACAGAAAAAGCCGAAAAGCCGCGTGCAGAACTGGTGTTGTTTAACAAGAAAATTTCGAGGTGACTTTAGCTGATTTTTTTACTCTCGCTTCTTCCTTCTTGAGAATTCAAGCTGGTAGGTAGTTAACATGTAAAAGCACAATGGTTGAAGAGCCATCGTTTCATTTTAACTGTTATGAGCTAAGTATGCATGCTGAATAGAGTCCTGTCCACACCAGGTGTTTTTTTGGACGATGTTAGGTGCTGTAGTGTCACTGTACAAGTCTACATTTAGGTGCCCAAGAGATTTCTGAGTTAATAAACTACCCTGAAATGTGTTGAGGTGGAGGGTACAGTATCCATCTGATTCAAATCTGTGAGGTTCAGGATGGACACTTAATATAAGTAATTGATGGGAACTTCTGTGCATTCAGACTATCATATTTATTGCCATTTTATCGCTGTTGTGATGTACCAAAGTCAGTTTGAAGATAGCAGTTGAATGCAAATGGTCGCAGGCGTGGTCCCCGCCTTCGAAACAACCATTTCAGAGGAAGCAAGATCACAAGTTCATTGCACAAAGTTACTATATTTTTGTTTGTGCCGTGATCTGCAACCACTGTTTTCCCTAATGTGACTGCTGCATCAGGAACTCTAGCTTCAAAGCTATCCTGCTAAAGCTATCCTGTAAATGTTTTTGTCATTTTGTCTAAAACAAAAATCAGGATATTTATATTACTCTTTTTAATTGCTGGGCACTAAAATAGAGCGAGTGCCCACTAAATGTTGGGAAACATTGCTTTCAAGCATCATAAATGAGGTAAAAATACCTTAAATAAAGAATTCAGTGTACAAAAGCCATATTTTTCTTCCTTTTTGCTCAGCGGTGAACCCCCATTGTTACAGAGGTGGATGACACTCATTAAAGGAGACCTAATATTTAAGGAAATGTCAATACTTCCAAACTGCTGGCTATAATGACTATAATCCTTATTTGTGTTTTTTCTTGCTTAGGAACTCCACCCTCAGAGCTATCCCACTATCAAATGCTCCCTGCATTCACTGTGATAACATTAGAGCATCAGTTGAGCGAGAGCCACAAAGAAATCAAACCTTGCAGATATTGACCGGCCTCTCATATGGACACAGAGGAAGAAAGAAACGGCGGATCAATACCACTCGTTGTTAATCCTGGTACCTACACAACAGCGGCATTGTGTTTCGATGGGTGGGCCGAAGCCTTGTAAAGAAATCACCCGGCACAAACGGTCCCGGCGCCATTCTTCGCCTCTTGAAAGGGTCACACACACACCGTGGACTGCTTCACCACTCAATACCTGACTCGCTGATGTGATGAAAGACCCAGTTTGGGCTGCAGATGACCCGACACGCTCGAATCCACAGCTGTAATCAGTCCAATCTGCATTCACACGGACAAGGGTGCGCAGATCTGAGACCGGCTATCAGTCGTCTTATCTCCAGCAGAGAATAGGTGAAGCACTATTCCAGAGGAGAGTAAAAGGCAAAAAAAAAAAAAAGAGAAGTTACTTTAACGACTCTGGAGCCTTTTAATTGCAGAGGCTTGGATATTAGTTCAAAACCACTCACTTCATGCATGAGAACACAGTGCCACGGTGCCTGCGCCCTCACCCAACACTTGTTTTATCTGCTTGCAGATTGAACTCACTTCACAGTAAAGAGAGGCCAATTAGGGTGCAAAGGGATTAAAAACACAGGAAAAAAAAAGAAAAAAAAAAAAAAAAAAAAAAAAAGAGGCTTTTTCCATTTCTACACTTTTGTAGTGCAGGACAGGCTATAGGATGAAAATACAAGAAAGGGAGAAAGCTCAGCACTTTATGATTGGAAATTAAAGAGAAAAACGAAGGTGTGAGCTTATTTCCTGCCACCGGTCCCCTGAGAAGAGAAAAAAAAGTCAAGATTGCGTTTGTTTTGGGTATCATTAATCTGTGAAGTTCACAGCATTCAGGCGGGTATTCTGTGATGAAGCGCAGGAATTTAAGGACTTTGGGAACTCACTTTCTCTTAAGCAACCATGCCAGTTTTTTGTCATGTCAGTCAAAAGAGTTCACATGAATCCAAATAACCACTCTCTGAACTTCAAGACTAGACCTTGGCACTGTCTCTGGCTCAAAAGAGTTTGGATTATTTGCCTGACTGAACTGATTTTCAGCAAATTAGGTTCTGATGGAGCCACCTCTCTGCACAGCTATGTCCCGCCCATTGAACTGCTTGCATGTCACAAGTTTCCCGTAGATCTATTCGTGCCCATAGATCATATAAAATGTGGTCGGTTATGAAGCCTCAAGCCAAGCATTTTCACCATAACAAACCTGGTGTTTTCCAACCAGACATGATAAGCAAAGGGTGGGTCTGACTGTGAAACCACATGTTTGATAACGATTTCCTAGATTATTGTCCTTTCTGACTCTTTCTGAAACACCATGAAGTACTAAGGGGATTAAAATGTGTGAAAGTAGCTACTGAGGAAATAAAGTCATCAGGAAAGTGTTTAGTGAAGTCATAAAAAGATGGCCAGAAGGCATTTTCCCGCAGACTACTACACAACCAGAAGACTTTTTGAAAACGTATAAGTCGCCCCCTGCTGGCTAGTAAAGTGGATACACATTTAAGACACTTAGGCGCTGGCTTTTCTTTTAAGACCTGAAAGCTGTGTCCTTCTGCCAAGCACAGAATCAGCTAGTTGAGCTGTCTTTTGAAGTCAAATTACTTTACTCGTGCATAAAGCCTGCAAAGAGTGAACAAGAAGCCAAAGCCATTGGCCCAAAAAAATGGTATAAACAGTGCCAAAGTCTAGGCTAATAGCAAAATGACAAATCTATGCTAGTGGCTAAATGAGCAGGCAGCCGTAGATGATCTGAAAACAGTCACTGGAAAACCATAGCAACAAATAGTTTACGATATGTGTCACTCTATAAAAAAATCTGTCAAATCTCAGGAAAAGTTCAGAAATTAAAATTAGACAGGCAAAGCTGAGATGGACATGCGCAGAGGAGAGATAGTGGCTAGACTGGACAAAGCATCCTAAATATGGAGCTGCCAGGCAAACGAGGAGGTTCATGGATGTAGTGAAGGAGGACATGCAGAGGGTTGGTGTAACGAACAAGGATGCTCGGGATAGGGTGAGATTCAGAACGAAGATCTAATGAATTCATGTAAAATTTGACCTTCATACTGTGGTATGGGTTACAGGCCTGTGGGATGAACAATGTTTTTTAATGCACATTAAATATCTAAAACGGGTTAAAGGTTAATCAAAGTGAGAAAAACAAACAAAGAAACATAAATTAATATAGTAGATTGTGAAAAAAAAATCTGTCATTTCATTATTTATTTATTATTAATTATTCATTTGTAGTAGTATGAATGAAGGTGTTCCTTATCCTTGCCGGGCCGGTTCTGTACTCTCTGGCAGGCTATTAAAAAACAGTAATAGAAAAACACGTAAACGCTGAAAAATACTAGAAAATAATAGTATATGTACAAACCTTAAAGAATAAAGCATGCAAAAACACAAACAATGTAAGAATAACTTCATCGTTCCACATTATGACAGCATTTACACAGTAATATAAATAATTAGAAATGAAGAAGCAGAATTTGAATTACAGATTTCCTGCCATAACATGTTGTTTGTATGCAACACTTCAATGAATGAAGCAAAGTTGTGTTTTATTCTAGGTGTTGGCCCCGAAAAAAGCGCGATTGATCGATCCCCACACATGATCCCTGATTCTGTGCTTGTTCGAGTATTTTTCATAATGCTTCTGAATAGTATCGACATCAAGAACTTATCCAGCGTCATTGATATGCACCATAAAACTTTACCTCTGCTTTGAAAGGGACGACCATCAGCATGAATAATGTACGAAAATATATAAATTTATTGACACCCGGGGGATTTATTTATTTAATTAATTATTTTTTAATACATTCACTTCAGACCCCAAGCTGCAGGCTCTCGCAGACCTCACTGAGGTTGTCGATTTTATTTTCCTGAGTTGAAAGAAGATAAACATTCGCCTGTCGAACTCTGCAGATCCAAATACTTGGGGAATATTGTATGTGAGTGCAACATCAAACTCCATCATTACATCAGTAAACACAGGGACGTCTTCAACGTATAAATGCAAAACATTTTAGTTTCATAACGCAGGCGTTGAGACCGTGACAAGCCTACATTTGTGGCCTGTTCTTTTATACTGGCTTGCATCATGTAACTATCAGTAATTCTCTTTTAAGACAGAAAGACCCCCAATAGGTTGAGCTATAGAAATTTCCCAAAGGACTTATGATCTCCGATTAGTTTTAGGCATGAAAACTACGTGTTTATATCAGAGTATCAAGAACTGCTTTGAAATGGTGACGTCACACATGACGGTGGGCTTGTTGTGATATTGATTGTGATATTTGGCTGACATGTTCGGCTTTGTCTGAAACATGGCTGCTCGTTTGTAGCTTCACATAACAAACACTGTTGAATATGCAATTTGTACCTCACCAATTCACAATAGTAATGAACAAAAACAGTAATTTCAGTAATATGAAATGCCTAAAAGCATTTCATATTACAAGTTACAGGCCCTACAATCAGACCCTCCCCTCTGAGCGGTGCTCAGTGACTGTGGGAAGGAAGAGCTCCTTGTAAACAGGAAGCAATCTCCAGCAGAACCAGGCTCAGCTGCCCCTCCCTATCTACTGCGACCAGCTTGGGTGTAATTGGTGACAAGAATAAAAACAAGCTATGCAGATTCCAATTATGTTTCACTGCTTGTTTCAGGTTTCAGTTTGCACAAACTAGGCAAGGTCTTAACATCATTCAAATGTGGAGCACTCAGCTCAAAAGCCCATTAAAAATACTACATGATGCTATAGGTATGCACTCTGTGACTGGTTTCATTGACAATAAATTGAAGGATAATGCTGGAAACTTGTTAAGATCTGATTTTGCTGCACTAAAGATTTAGCAGAAACTGACAGGGATAGATGATGATAAACAGAGTCACTAAAGGCTCAGGTATCAGTTTTTATTCCAAGTATGGTACGTTTCCTGCTATTGCAAATATATTATAATGATTTGGAGTTTTTTTTGTGCTGTCTTCCCACCCTCACCCCCAGCAATTTGCGTCAGATGGCCACCCCTCTCTGGACCTTGTTCTCCTGGAGGGTTCTTCCTGTTAAAAGGGAGTTTTTCCTTCCCACTGTCACCGTTTCCCCAAAGAGCGTTGTTTGATTGTTGGGGTTTTTCTCTGCATTATTGCAGGGTCTCTACTTTACAGTATAAAGCTCCTTGAGGTGACAACAGTCTTCATTCACTTCGTGCAAGATTCAGATCTCTGTTAAATATTAGCGCTAATTTAAAAAACAAAAACAAAAAACAAGAATGACACAAGCAGTTTTATTTAGTCTCTGCCACTCTTCCAACATACATTTAAAGTCCTGGAACAGTGTTTTATTCTTAACCCTTCTATGCCTTTAGATATTTCATTTTTGTGTATTTTGGGTCACTTTAGGAAATGTCTTCATAACAAAGCCTTAAATAAAATTATAGTTTTGCAGCTGTCAAAATGGGTTAAATTTAACCCGATCAGTATGTCAGCGTTAACACATTTGACCGTGGCATCATATTGTCCATGTCTGAGCTGTTATTCACAGATAATCTCAAACAGGGCCATAAATCATAAGAGGGTGTTTTACAGCGGCGTTTTAAAGTGAGTTTTTCCTTTTATAAGTGCAAATAATCATTCTGTAGGGCCGTTAAAGGATGCAGGGTGATGTAAAAAGAGATCAGTGCTTTGCTTTGCTGTTTATGTCCATCATATAAACAGCCTGAGAGCATCGGATCCGCAGGCTCCACCATTTATCCTGCTCTCCGAGTAGAAGCATGGCTCCTACTTCCTCTAATAAAATGATTACCAATCTCTGGTAGTGGTTCACCTCTGATGCACCGTCCCCAGGAGATGTCCAAGGGATGCTATTAACTAGGGAGGAGGGAGTCGAGGAGAGTTGGAGGAGGGGGGAGGACGGGCTTTCCCTCTTTAACATAAGTGGAGATGAGAGTAACCAGATGGTGGAGGCAAAGGGGTTTCCCCAGGAATGGGAGAGAGCGGCAGGAAATCGATGCGTTGTTTGTTTATTGGTCTGACCTTTGAACCGCTGCAGTTCTTTATCTGTCAATCCCCACTTCCTTCTCTTTCTTCTACTTCCTCTGTTTCCTCTCTTCCCTTTTCTCTCCTCAAATCTAGTTTTTCCCTCCAACTTTAGTCAGCGCATTTCCACTTAAGTCCAGTGGTTCAATCTGTTCCTGTCAATGAAGCAGCAACAACTAAATCTTCTGGTTCAAGAATCTTCACATACTCACCTTTGTTTTATATTTTAAGCTAAATAACATATACAAGAGGACCAGCTGCGTGTTATGATTAGGATCTGTTTTATGCCAAGTAGGCCTGTTTTTAAAAACTAGCAGTTATAACTCTCAGACATGCTAGCATCACAGATTTTCTGTTAAATGCTTTTCGAGTTGGGTTTTCCAAACTGAGAAAAACAAAGTAGGTAGACTTTCCATTAACTGTAGATGAGGGAGGCTAATTCAAATGTCCTACAGTCAAACACATTTTCAGAAGCTGGGACAGTGTGCAAAATGTGTCATGTATACATACATTTTTTTTCCAAAAAGTACAGATAAGACAACACTTTACAGAGTTCTTGTTTAAACAGGTGCTAATTATTAATTTGATAATGACAACATTGTTTTGCAACTGGAGCCTTTCAGCTGTTCTTTTAGCAACACCGTCTTCTCAGGAGATCAGGGATTGAGACGTTTTTCATTTCCTAACGCATAAACATGAAGGTCTTAAATAGATGAAAGACTGCACACAGGCCAGTTTAATTCAATTTTATTTACACAGCGCCAAATCACAACAAGAGTCGCCTCAAGGCGCTTTATATTGTAAGGTAGACCCTACAATAATACATACAGAGACAAACCCAACAATCATATGACCCCCTATGAGCAAGCACTTTGGCGACAGTGGGAAGGAAAAACTCCCTTTTAACAGGAAGAAACCTCCAGCAGAACCAGACTCAAGGATGTGCGGCCATCTGCCATGACCGGTTGGGGTGAGAGAAGGATGACAGGACAAAAGACATGGCACTCTAATACGCTGTAGAGTTTAGCACTCTTTTATCATAGAGACATGCTGTAGGAATATATGCAGAAAGTGGACATTGTTTGGCTGAAGTAAGCAAGTTGTTCTCGGGAGAAATCGTCACCTAAATAGCAGCCTTATTCATGCCTTCACAGAGGAGCACGTTACCCGTTGGCATCTGCCATAGGTGCTGATACCAATCTAGATCGCGGAGGACGTGGGTTACGTTATTTCTAGAAAGAATTTAAAATTCTGATTGATCAAACCATAGAATAGTTTGTATTTCTCTGTGAATTCCTCAACCAGCCAGTGAGTGGCTGCTGGAGGTTGCTAGCCAGTTTCCAGGTGAAATCTGGCCAAAGGAGGTTGCTGGACAATATCTTGCCCTTGAAATCAGTCCTTGCGATTGCTTTGGTTGCAAGCAGATTGAAGCAGTCGCCCCTAGTTTGCACAGAAGACATCGACTTGTCTGCACAGACTCACCATTTACTCTCCGAGCTGTAGTGAAAAGCAGAAGTTCTCCTTTTCTATTTGTGTTCCACTTTTAGCAGTTTGATTACCGCTTTGTGAAGAGTTCGCAGACAAGTCCATGTTTTCCAGGCAAAGTACATGTGAATGCACCAAGCTGCTAGTGAACAAAGTAATCACAAGGTTTATGGTGCAGCAGGGTAAACCTCTTAGCAACCAAATTCACCTAGCAACAGTAAGTAACCTACAGCACCTATTAGGCAACTGCTAAGGCAATACACAGTTTTCCTTAGTAACCGGTGGTTACTGACAAAACTCTTGGCCTGTGTGAATGAGGCCAGGTTTATGGACCTATTTTTGCGTATCTTCTCAACATCTCTGGATTCAGCAGTGAACAATGTTCACCAACATGAACATTGTAATTTTCACTGCAGTGCTTGCTGCTAATGCAGGACCTGGATGTCACGGCCATTCTGTGTTGGTTTACAGTCTGGTTTACTCCAAATCCTCTAGATCTAATAACATATCTAATGACATTATGTTGTTATGTTATTAGGAAATGATGAAATCCCCAAATTCTTTGCAATTTTATGCTAACATTTTTATAAAGTTGTGGAAGCATTTGCCACACACAGTTTTCCACAGAGAGGCCCTCCTCATGTTTACTTTTGAAAGTCTACCAAACTCTCTGGTACGCTCGTTTTATGCACAGACACATTGTGATTTAACTAAACCCAATTCCAAGAAAAGAGAGAAGGAAGTCAGGAAAACAAGGATAAACCAGAACAAACACAAAAATCTGTGTCACCTTTCAGGAGTCAAATCTCTATTTTGAGTTTTATCGCTGCCCTGAATCCAAATGACGGAAGAATGAGAAAAAAAAAAAAAAAAGAAAGTTCTCAGAC
>VOQK01042332.1:13040-24839 GCA_015052645.1 Benitochromis conjunctus | reverse complement strand
AAGCATCATGTTAAATTACAACTATGGATTTGATCAGCGTCGCCTAATACTTGGGAAAGTCCGTTTTTCATCATGAGAATGTGAAATTAAGCTGACTTAATGCTACAGCCTTTTCAGTACAAAACTGTATTTTGTCATTGGCCCAGCTGCTACTGTATATACATGTATGAGAGTTCTCTTAATAATGCTCTATGTGCCATCTAATGTATATGATATGACTAAATGTGTCATAAAAGTGGTGAAAGCAAGCATTCGGTGTTTCCCAAGTAAAGAGGTGATTCACCCAAATAAAGTCACCATCATTTACTGTAGCTCAATTTGCATATTCAGGCCCTGCAGAAGTTGCTTTGAAATATTGCATTGAGGTGACATGTCTTGTCATAAAAACAAGATAAAAAACGTCCCTGGTAAGCTTTTGCTTGAGAACGCAGTGCTACCTTTGCAGCCGTTTTGAATGTGTGACACCACAGATAAATTCTTAATGTCTGGGGAAGCTCTGCAGTTTGGTGAATTTACAGCGCACTCAGAAACAGAAATACTATGCTAATATTCTGATGCACCACTGCTGGCTTTACATTTAAGTTCATGTCTAAAGAACTTTGACAGAGCCAATCTTTGTTTTGGCTTCACTGTCTTAATTTGCTGACCTGATTTTGCACTTATTCTACAAATACTTGCTTTTTTGTGTTTTTGTTCTTTGGTTTTGTTTATTTGTGGCCCCGCTGAATGTGCAGTCAGTTAAGATATTTCCATCTGTAACATACACGCATTTCATCATCGCTTATAATCTGTGCAACAGTCGTCAACAGTGTAATGTGTGAAGTGCGTACAATGAAGTCCAACATGTATCAATCACAGTATGGAAATTTGATCATTTTTTGGGGAGGGGGCTTTGTTGTTGTTTTATTTATTGTTTTTGTTTGTTTTTGTGCAGCAAACCTGTAATGGCATATAAAATGTTTGTGACATCATGTCAGTAAAGTATCTGTTTATTTACAAATTTCTAAGCTACTAGTTTGCTCCAGTGCTATACAGGGTAGTTAATACATTATGACTGAACTGAGTGTTATTAATTTGCTCTAACTAAAACTTGACAATGGCCTGTATCTGAGGGACAGTAATGGTACTTATACATTTTTGACTTTCAAACTCATTATTGATAATATTGCTTTCGTTCAGAAAGTCTTCAACATGTTGGATGTACAGAACGGTTTGGGAGACTGTTATTTTACTGTGAAAAGTGCTTGTAGCATTTCGTAGTGTAAATTGGGTCATGTATATTTATTAATAATTTAAAAATCATGTTATCAGTCTTTGAACAATTTCTCTGTATGATTTGCACTAAAGTTTTTTGTTTTTCGAGCAAGTGTTCAGAATAAATTGAGAATGTTAAAGCTTTCTGTGGAGTCTGTATGACATTTTATCAAATGATCAAGTTAAGTTAAAAGAATCCCAGTAAAGACCTGCAGCCTTTGGGTTGTGTTCTGATAATGTTCTACAATGGCCAGCTGGTGGCACACTTTGCTTACTTTAACCTCAGGGATGGCAGATAACTGAGGAGGACGGTAGGTAATAATGTAAAACCACTGCATCACTACCACATTCTGTTTGAAAAATTCATTCATGTTGTTATGCACTCTAAAAGAGACCGGGGAGGAAAGACTGTTCGTCTCTTCTGCATGGAAGAATATCCACAGTTCCCATCCTAGGACCCAATTCTTGAAAAATCACTTATGTAGTGTAGCATTTTTAATTTTACAAGATATATAGTCAACAGGAGCAGCATTTTTGCAACTCACTATGAGCTTCTATCATTTATTCACATACACATTCTTCATACTGTGGTACTTTACTGTGAAGAAGTGTTGAGCAACCTCTCAATTCTTTATATTTTGCTTCCAATGAATCTGACTTTCTTCTATTCTTGTGGTCTTGAGCAAGAGTTCTCCAAGGTTTCTGAAGGTCTTTCAAAGTTTTTCTTTGGACATTGGCTGTTTTCCCACTAATTTTCAGTTTAGTCTATGTACCTGACCATTTTCAGAGAAGTGTTTTTTAACACTTCTCTGTCCTCTAAGAACTATTCTTGAAGACTACTTGAAGAAAGTACCAGGCTATGCTGCAGGGTAAAGGTTGTGTAACCTTGTCTTTACTATGTTAACTATAAGAAGTATACTACTACTAATTACTTACTATATATATAACATTTCAATGCTCTATTTGTATGCTTGCACATGCTTCAATCTTGAAAGTGGAGAGTATTTGTATGATATTTAAAAATGTTGAGAAGCCATTTGATTGATTGGACATTTTCCACATTCTTTTGGCTTGTACAGAAAATTTTCCATGAGTATCAAAGCAGCTCAGTACATTCTTTCTGCAGACCGATGATAGAAGTAATCTGGTGACACAAACAAAATTGAGTCTTGGGAGATTCCAACAAACTCCTCCTTGTTCCTTCTATTCTGAAGGCTACTCAGTATGTGCCACTCTTTGCACCACTTTTATTCTTTCAGCTCCACCTACAGCTAAAATAGCTAATTAGATGTTTCCCATCAAAAGCTGAGCTTGTGCAGATTAATACCAGAGAGACATGCTGGGTTGTTAGTTATGTGTCTTTTTGTTGATCTTTGCCAGGGCATTACACAGCTCAGTCCTTCTGTGTCTGTGTCAGTTAGATGACTAGACCTGAGGTGTCCCAAGTGTATTAAAAATATTTCTTCAGTAAAAGCCAGAGCGAACATTATCTGAAGAGAGTACTGCCATTTCTGGCATTGCTGTCACTTCTAACTTATCACTTCATTGTAAATGAAGTGAATTAAAAAATACTGGTTAATGTTGCATGAGAGCCATTTCAGGCTGCAAATGGCTACCAATTTAATCTAAACAAATCAAAGTCAGAAATGCTCCCATTATGATTTTTGAAAAGCTGTAAAATATCACATTTGAACATGCTTGACGATTATGTAGAATTTGTAGTGAGAGTAAACAACAGTTATTTAAGTTTCTATTAAATAAGCCATCAGAAGATGGGCACACCGTGATCATAAAGGCTGTGGAGTTTAAAGTTGACCATTCTCCAGTGACTTCTCTGTAAACCCTAGAGCTGATTGTGGGAGAATCTAAGAAGATCAACAGTTTCTGAAATAGTCAGATCAGCCTCTTTGGCACCAACAACTGTACGCCAGCTGCTTTAAGCTTTCCTTTACCACTATGTAACCACATAACCCTCATTTCCATCAGCAATTTGGTCTTCAGGTCATATGCAGAACAGTTAACGAGTGTTCAGGCAATGCTCGGTGGAATCCTACTTTGTTGTTGCACATTATCAGCTACTAGTTTCTCCTCCTTCAATGCGTTGTTGTCCTAAACAGTGTGTTTTTGCCTCAGGTAGTGAAACAAATTTGTCATTTCCACCTTTAGCGAGAACTGATTTCTTGGATATTATGAAAAGTATTGTGGTGGAAGTTGTTGAACTAGCTCCTTTTTTACTAAATCTTCATGGAAAGCTACACAGAGCTCTCACTGTCAGATATGACTGGGCTTGTCTCACCGATTTGTGTGCTAGGGACTGTAATTGGATGGTGTTACTATATCAGTGATATCATATCATGAGCTTTATATCATGTAAAAATTTATACCAGTGTTATTATGAAGAAAAATTAGGCCAGGAAGTTTTTTAATTGTTGTTGTTCATTTTTTAAAAAAAAAAGGTGTACCCTGCCTCTCGCCCCAAGACAGCTGGGATAGGCTCCAGCGCCCCCCGCAACCCTGAAAAGGATAAGCCGAAGCGAATGGATGGATGGATGGAAAAAAAGAAGTCAAAATATAAAAATACTGCAAATTTTAGTATTGATCCAATACCAACTAAATACAGGGGCGATCCCGATACTATTAACCTATTAGTATAGATTACGTAGGGGAGAGCAGACTCATGAGATGAATCATCATTAGTTTGCAAGTCATGGACACATTTTAATCACGATTAATTATTTTTACTTTCCAATACTTAGTTAACACAACAAAAACACATTAGTTTTTTTTTTCCTTTTGAATCCTGGAATGTAAATGTGTCTCTGAAGCAAGCTGTTAATTCTCGTTTACGTGCCCCACCCTCCCTCCCCTTTTCAATTCATTAACTTCTTCACTTCAATTTAGTACATGAGGATCTGACAGGCCCGGGACCCGCCGCCAGTCCCCTTTGAGGCCTTCCCCAAACATGTCCAAGCCATTCACCTTTACCTACTAAAACGCCATCAAACCTAAAATGAGGACGTGGGCCCAGCTAGTGAAATTGGAGAATTATATTCTCATATAAGCTCCCATGTCCACCTTTACAGGAGGAAAAAACTAAACATGCTTACACTGTGGTACAAAAAGCAGTTTTTGGACAGCATGGGCAGTTTCCCGCTTTCACAGCAACACAACATATGTGACTTTATTGGCTTTTAAACAGATATTTAATCAGGGGTTTGGCATCTGGGACTGCTTATGCATTACTTCAGTCAGTGGCCTTTATCACTCTTATTAGTACTCACTTAAATTGCTTGCCTAGAATTTGAGTTTATTTTGGGTCTTGCCCAGTTCCTATCAACTCAAGTTATCTCGCCCATAGATGATTCATGTCGTTGACTTTCTATTTTCTCGGGTCACCAGATTGCTGCAACCTGCTTTCAGTGTGGATGAAGCTTAAGACTCATCATAAGACACGACTGCTTCTCTAACACACAACTTTCAGCATGCACATTCCACAACCATAAGACCAGGTTAAAGTTGAATGAAATCTAGTCATGTTATTACCATCTCTTATATATTATTACCAATAACCGTTACAGTTTCCATGCATAAACAGAAAGCTAGATTAGCCAAAGTGCCATTTCAACACGCCTTCCTACCTACTCTGTCAGTCCATTAGTTTGTCCAATATAAAATGGAAATGGAGACACACAGTTATGAGAGAGGAAGTGTAAAATGAGATGGAAGGGGGGAAAATTATATTGGAAAGTGAAATGTAGAAGAGAAACAAGCAAAAGCATGCGATGTCCTGTTGAAAGCTGGTGCCACTATCCTCCATGCTGAGAAAAAAAAAGAAAACAGTAGAGAAGGGCCTATTCTTGTGTCCACCAATGGTGTACCATTCATCTTAGTAAATGGAATTCTGGAGTGAGATTTGGAAGTACAGGGATGCAGCTGATATCAACCCTATGGCTGCTGTGTCTGTGTTGTACTTGCCACACTCAAATGCTGACGTTGACAGAGTATTCAACCAGATGAGTGTGGTAAAAAGCAAACTTAGAAATCGGATGTCCATGCAGAGCCTTAACTCCGTCCTCTACATTCGATATGGACTGAAGCTGTCTGGTGAGGCTTGCTATGGACACCAGCTGCCTGATAATGTTTTGCAGCTTTTTGGCACATCAGCTGCTTTCTCATTTAAGTCAAGTGCTACAGTTGCTGAACCTGCTGTTTTTTCTATTGTCTCTTTTTGGTCCATCTAGATTGTTAATGTAGTTTGTTAACAATGTTATGGTTAAAAATGTTCTTCTTTTACTGTTACTTTTTGAGGATCACAAGGTTTAAAACTACTTAAAAACACACAAACACAAAAAAGTAACTCCACCATGTGCCTATTTCAGGCCACTTTTGCCCGTGCCAAGCCCGGATAAAGGAGGAGGGTTGGAATTGTTACATAAAAAAAACAATTATTGCTAAAAGAAATTTAATCTGTAGTTCTAAATATATTCTAAATGCATTTTGGGTGTGTTTTACTCACTTTATGTCTCTTCCACAATGTTATTTCTCTCTTCTACAGCGTCGGTCACAATTACATACATGACCAATTATGCAAATTACGCGATGACGTCATTTAGTGACTTCTAGGACAGCCAATAGAGATTTTCCTTACTGAAGAATTGGAAACACTGCTTAGCAGGACAGTCAAAAGCACACGACCACAATGGTCCTGGGAATTCCACAGTGCTGGTCCTTTAAAACACACTCTCTTCACCAACCTTACTAGGCCTGGTTGAACGGCTGCAATCTTATCATTGATGAAGCACAGTGTTCCTACAACCCGTAACGTTACCTTGAGTTAGAAAGATGAAGATTTAAGGTCCGTCTCAGCCCATATGGCACACATTGCCAGGGTTGTCGTTGGCACGGCTGACTGGGTGACGCCTCGTGTCCAGCTAATGAGAAACACAGACAGCGGGGGCGCGCACTTTAAATATCACAAATACACCTGTCTTTCTATGGCCGGCCGGGAGGTGCATGGGAATAAGTGACAGGCCTATAACAGAGTTTGAAACAGAGTGACACGGGTTCACATCCATAGCTGCCCACCTGCTTGGGAAGAATCACTTCCCTATCTCTGTACTTCACCTGTTAGGCCAAAAAGCCTACTTGGCGAGTCTGTAGAGCGGATATCTTCTGTCCAGGCTCGCCTTTTACAGTTTTCTTAAAATCCCTTGCCTGGATCTCCTCCGTCCCTGCTTCAGGCCTTGGGGAACGGGGCTATGGCTCCCCACACCCTCTGACAGATTGTTACATGGAGAAGCCTTTTGAATACAAGCGCGCTCATCCACACAGGTGTACACACAGGTGTACACACAGGTGTACACACAAGTGTACACACAAGTGTACACACGGGTGTTCAGAGACGCAAACTACACCATTCTTGGCTGCTGCCTCGGAGCAAGTTGCGCGCCGTCAGTCCTGTGTGCTGCACAATAACATTCAATATTTAGTATTTACTGTTACTCACACTTATGTAGGTTATTGCTGTGGTCCCCATATTGTGTTGCTCTGTTGCTTTTGCTTGTTTTCTTTTGCTTTTCTTTGTTTGTCTCAACAGGTGATCCAGGTGATTTTTTTTCTTTTTTTGTCTTCTCTCACTGTCCCTCGTCCCCTCTGTTTTTCTCTCCCTCCCTTTTCCTATTCCCCATCATGTCTGTCCCATCTATAACAACTGAACATAAAATAAAATAAATAAATAATAATAACAAAGATCAATCAAATAAATCAATACGGCAAGGCCGTGATGGTCCATTTGGTAAAGTAAATCCATTGGGCATCTTTCTTGGCCTTCAGACAATAATTCTGATAGCTAAAGATCCAAACGGGACAGGCAGAAAAATAAAAAAATAAAAAAATCCCTCGTTAACTTTTCGGTGGAAAGAGGAGAATTTTTCTCACAGAACATGGGTTGTTATCGTTGCTAGGGACTGCTGAACAGCCTTTCTCAATCTGTTCTTCATGTCCCAACAAACGCTTCTAACTCACTTAATTTCCGCTCTATCCACACAAATTGTACATCAAAACGTAGGTGTTTTTGTTGGCTTTCAGAAAATGTCACTGCCATTCCAGGCTATTTTATGCTTGAAAAATACTTCTTGCACAAAGTGGCCCAATAAACTAATACAGAAATACATTTATTGATAAAAAAGAGAAGTAGAGAATTCATTGTCTGTTTTCAATTGCAGAGCTGGGATGTTCGGCTTCTGATGGAGCGCTCTCGAGCTGTGACTTGTCCAGATTTCGGCACTCGCCTGGCTGGTACCAAGAAGGATTAGCAAGTGCTTGCCAGACCTGGAGTCCTGGAGAGGTTCTTTCCAGACCAGCCTCAAGCTGTGCAGCAGATCCGAGCAAAATTCGCTGGCCTCTACACTCTAGACATAGTGAGAAAAAGGACACAATTATTTCATTGTTTGGAAAGTTTGGCATTAGATAATGGGTGTCGCTGTTCGGTGTAAGCAATATCATTCACATTTTATTCCTCTGGTTTATTTCTCTGTGGTTGCGCTCGTCTACAGGGCCCAGCGGGTAACAAAACAGTATCGATGGCCTTGGCAGCATCAGAACAGTTTGTCTTGAAGCCTCAGCTCCAATAGATAAAATTTGATCTATTTTAGCAGTAATTTTACACCTCCGCTGTGATAGTATTTAGCTATTAATCATGTTGGCAAGTAAGCTAGGGTTTGTAATTCATTCTTAATTTAGCCACGCTGCATGAATCAGGATCTGGTGATGATTAGTTTGCCATTTGGATGATAACATTTTTGAAAATAGCTGTTTAATTTATCAGCCAATTATATAAATCATTTTTCTTACGCTGGCTTTTAAGGAAGGAGGAAAGGTATGTAACAGTTGGCTTGGAAGAAAGATGGAGGTGGAAAGGATGTGCAGCAGGTTAGGGTGGTTAAGGGCAGAAATAGAAATGTACTAATGAGTGAAGAGAGCGTGTTGATGAAATGGAAGGAGAACTTTGAGGAGCTGATGAATATAGAAAATGAGAGAGAGAGGAGGACGGAGGAGGGAAGTTAGCGAGGAGGAGAGGGCAGGCTGACCAGACTGTTTAACACAGTCTTGGAGAGTGAGAGGATGCCCGAGGAATCCTACGCAACTGAATAATCTCAATATTGTGACTTTTAGAAGAAATAACAAATGATGACTTTATTATCCTGTGTGTTTGTGTTTTTGCAGCCACCACCAAGCACTTGTTATACTTCAGTGTGGACCAGAGGTGAAGTGCAAGAGCTGACCTTTGACCAGCTGCAGGTCCACAGGCTGTTCTATGGCAGTTTTCACAAGGTGAACATAAATCTAGGAACATAGGCTACCATAGACTGAGAGGTGCCCTATGGTAGCTGGGAGATAGATAACCATCCACACTCACTTTCCCAACGATGGGCAATTTAGGATAACCAATTAACCTAACCCCACTGCATTTCATTGAACTGTGAGAGGAAGACACGGGGAGACACGGGGAGAACATGCAAACTCCACACAGAAAGGCCCCAGCCTTCCAAATTCAGGACCTTCTTGCTGTGAGGCAACATTGCTAACCAACCCACTGTGTATTCCTCTTATCTTATTACCAGCTGACACAAAACACTTGTGTTTGTTAAAAAATGAACAGTGGCTCAGCCCCAGTATTTCAGATTCTTTTATATTAATTCTAGCACAGCCTCTTAATGCACTCTGAACATACCCTTAAAAACTGTGGAGGATCACTTCCTCTGTCCTGTATCAACATCTGTTCTGTGCTCTTCATCACTTCCAGTTTCAGCTGCAGTCTTTTGAAATCGTCCGTAACGCCACGTGGGCTTCAGAGGTGCTGTGGCCTGCCTGGAGAGGTCTGTGTACTAATATTAACATTCCCCTTTCTTCAACCCTTATTATTTCCCAAAAATCATATAGCTGTCATGATTTATTTATTTTTTTACCAAGTGGTGGTGCAACATTGAGAGAATCTTTATAAGAACAGTGTAAATTTGCTCACTTAATAGCTTTATTGTTGTATCTGTGTAAGAGAGATGAGGAGAGCTGCCCTGCCCCTGCGTACACCTGTACCTGTTCCTCTGATGTCCCTGGAGCTCCTGTATGTCACCTCAAACACACACAGATACTTGTTGCATGATTCTTCACTGTTAAAGACTCAGCTCTTTGTCTTGTTTCCCAGGGGAAGCCTCGCCCTCGTGGTGGGAAAGGTGAAAAAGGAGAACATGGTCAAAAGGTGAGCTGAAAGCCCAGAACCTAGAGGGTTAAATGTGCACCAGTACAGTAACTACGGTGAAAGCTTTGCTAAACGATGTATGTGCATCCATGTGGATAGTATAATGTGCAAAAAATATGCTTGTAATGATTTCTTTAGGGTCCACCAGGAGCAAGGGGAGAGAAGGGAGATTCTGCGCGGCCCAAAGTGCAGGTAAGTTTAAAGTGAAGTAATGGAGTCACCAGAACCTAGCCATCTGCCTCTAACAGCTCTCTGTATCAACCTACTCTGTCTCTCTAGGGGGTACCAGGACCTCCAGGTCAAAAAGGGGAGGAGGGAATTGCAGGTGCCAAGGTGAGATGCTTGATCTCAGTCAGTACAGAACGTATCGAGCTGAGCTGTGTTCTGTCCTCATCTCTCTGCTACATGCCTCACAGGGCATCAGACGTGTGGAAGGTAACAGTGGCGCACCCGGCATCACTGGACCCAGGGTAAAGCTTAAATTCATTTTCATTTGTTTGTGTGCATTTTTGCCTTTGCTGCCAATTTTAAGTCAAAAACAACAGTTTGGGCAATGACACAGAGTTTGAGAAAGTGCATCTTATCATCAGGGAGCAGTTTAGACTGTCAATGAACCTTTTCCCCTTTAGACATTACACGAGCTGTCCTCTAGCACCACTCTCAGGACAAAGTATCTTTATTTAATCAAACTTTGAAGTGCAGTAAGCTCACTGTAGTTCAACACAGAAAACAACATTCAGCTCAACTGCTGCTCATTTGGTTCTTTTATTTTTTATACTGTGAGGTGTAGGGATGCCATCCCAATTTAGCAATTCCTATTCCAACATCTGTATCACTTTCATTCAATTCCTTATCAATTCTCTTATTGATAATCATTCTAATTGGCTAATGATCTAATGATTCTCATTGGCTCCACTTTGAAAGTCACCACCACTGCAAAGCAACATATCAAAGACATGATATGCACATTACGTTACATGGTGCAAAAGAATTACATGCTGTGTGGTCAAATGTTTACGCATGTTGGAGATATTTCCCCTCTTTGTTGTGATCATTGTTGGGTCATTACACAAAAAAAGTCGTTATTACACATATTATGACCAACAATTCCAAGGAGAACCACTGGGAATCGGTTCTTCACCTCCTTAGTGAGGTGTAATGAGCTGCTGTTTTATGTGTCCTGACCTTATCATTGATGTGGTGTGTGCATAATAACACGGTTTACTATCAGGACTTTGTGTATGACTCACTGTATGTTTATGCATCTAGCCTATTCTGTCTAATATGTATAAACAGGGTTTCCAAGGAATGCCAGGATACCCAGGGCCTATAGGAGAAAGGGGCCCCCGAGGCCCTGTGGGGCCTACGGTAAGACCTAGGAGATAAATATCACATAAAAGTCTTACCTGACCTTACAGCTGGTTATTCATCATTATCTTTTTTTTTTTATATATATCAGCTGTAATGGCCCATGATCTTGTTTTTAAATACCTTCTAAAATTTCTCAGTTTCTTTTCAATTGACTTTACCTGGAGAAACAGTTTGTGACTCTGATTATTTTTTACAGGGAGAACCTCAGTCCATGGCTATGAGCTACCAACTGGTCACACAGGCCTGTGAACAACTAGTACATAGTAAGTACTCGAATAGCAAGCATGTCAGAAATGCATACTGTCTGCAGTGCTGATGTGTGTTTATGTTTGTCCTCCTCACTGTGAGGAAGAGTGCCAAAACATTTTTATTCTTTACTTTTTCTGAGGAGCGGTATAAGCTTAATATGTTCATTAACGAGATTGGTTGTAAGCCACTGGGGGCCTCCAGGTGAACCAGGAATGCCAGGGCCCAAGGGCCCACCGGGTGCCTGGGGCTCACAGGGTTGTGTAGACCCAAGGGGGATGCCTGGATATCCAGGAGAGCAAGGTAAGCTTAGTAGATGGTTTGTTGTTATGAAAACATCACTTAGAGTTTGATGTTTAACAAAAGTTAGCATGTTGATTTGTCTCTTCCCTCTCTGCAGGAAGGAAAGGTGTGCCTGCACCACACTGCAGAAAAAAACTCTTTAAATAGTTAGTCAAAACCCTGTCGATAAAGTAAATAATAAATATTGACTTTATTTTCAAAATAGGTAATAATAATGAAAAAATCCATATATATTTTTTTCTTAATGTGATTATATAATACTCCTTTGCGTCTTGCAGAGGACAGTATGGCACAGCCTTACTTGTACATTTTGACTATAACAGCACTATTTGTTTATCCAGTTGGACAAATGATCTGTTGAAGACCCT
>VOQK01042331.1:14648-25315 GCA_015052645.1 Benitochromis conjunctus | reverse complement strand
CTTGCCATATAACATTTTTTAGACATTTGCTGTTAGTTCAGTTCAATTCAATTCACGTCAAATATACATACATATATATACACACACACACACACACACACACACACACACACACATATATATACATAAAATCATATGACCCCCTATGAGCAAGCACTTTGGTGACAGTGGGAAGAAAAAAACTTACATTTAACAGGAAGAAACCTCTGGCAGAACCAGGCTCAGGGAGGGGCGGCCGTCTGCTGCAACTGGTTGGGGTGAGAGAAGGAAGACATGATAAAAGACATGCTGTGGAAGAGAGCCAGAGATTAATAACACGTATGATTCAGTGCAGAGAGATCTATTAACACATAGTGAGCGAGAAAGATGACTGAAGAAGAAACACTCAATGCATCATGGGAATCCCCCAGCAGCCTACACCTATTGCAGCATAACTAAGGGAGGATTCAGGGTCACCTGATCCAGCCCTAACTATACGCTTTAGCAAAAAGTAAAGTTTTAAGCCTAATCTTAAATCTTCATTTTGTCTGTGCAGTACAAAAACTACAAAGATTAAACATGTTCAGTTATTTTCTGCTCTCACGCAGCTGCTTTGTAAGCTTCACTTTGGCGTCACCTAGTGGTGCAATAACACATCATTGCCATTAAACTGGGGCTCATGACACTGTTAGTTATTTTAAAAAAATGCACTAAAGTTAAACCTTCTCCTTGGACCTCCACTGCTTTATTTAGTTGATTTCTGGTTCTCTGGTCTCTTATAGTTTGGTCTCCATACCCCTGACATCGATAGATTTTAATGAGGCCTGCTTTTAGAGCTCCATTCAATGATTTAGACAGAGCATCAGTATTAATGACACAGAGACTCACCTCCCTTTAGGAAAACTCCCCAGATCCCGCAGAGCTGCCGAATGACTCCACTCAACCTCCATTTACCCCGAGTCGTATTTACTTAACCGTCCAACCACATTTGAAAAACGGCCCCGCCCCCGACAGGGAAACGCATTTCAGCACCGGACACCAAATTGACATATGGAGCGTTTACCCACAGGGGCATAAATCACAGCAGGAGACGTGAAGCTGGTTTAAAATATCATTATTATTATTTATGGTACTTTTTCCTCACATGAGTGTTTTTGCAGTTATAAAACAGGCTTCTTCAGTAATGCATTTTACAAAAAGAGACACAAAAAATAGTTTGCATTAAATCAAAATGACACATGGAAACATGAACAGAAGACATATTCTCTTTCTCAGGTCCAATAAGCGACTTTCTGTCCCTCTCCTTTCAAATCAGTACATTTCCAGTCAATTTATAGGGCAGGAATACATTTAATATGCACAAAACACGCGATTAACACAGGATTAAGTACAACTGGACATCTTAAGAAAAGACTCCTTTTCTTTGAAAAGAGAAGGCGTCATCTGAAAACGAAGTGAGTATCACTAAGTCGATAACTGAATAAAATGTAGGTTTTTGCTTTGCTTCTGTTGATCAATAATTAAATGATCAAGCAGATTCAAGAGTGTTTCAGAGCTGTTTCATTTGCCTTCAGCATCACTTCTCTTAGAAACCTTTGGACTGGGGTTCGCTCTTCTAGTTCTGAATTTGATTTACTCAGACAGGCAGGTCAGGACTCCTTTCTGAGGTTCAGGACAGCGGATAAAGCTTGGAAGACTTTGGCAACAAATCTCAAATTACAAGACAGAAGTTGTTTAAAGTTTAATGAAGGGTTTTAACAATAAACAGTTAACTAGATCAACAGGACTGTGCCGTTCTGTTTAAACTCCCCGTTTCAGGAAAGACGAATTCTCTCCGTTTTGTCAACAGAAACCACAAACTTTTTCAAACGGACTGTATCTGCTACAGTCTGTTAGCTTAGCTTATCTTAGCAGAAAGACAAGAGAATGCTGCATTTAGTTTGTTTAAAGTGTACAAACCACACTTTAAAGCTCAATATTTAACACATTGTATCCAGCTTGTTTTAATCATACAATTTTAATTCTTATAATTTCATTTAAACAGTTTTTTATGGTTTGAATTGTGTTTTTTGTGGCCAAGGTTAACACTTGATGTGTAGTTGTTTTAAGCTTGTTTTGTTTTTGTTTTAAGTAGCTAGGTCTTTACACTTTTGTTCCGTTACCATTTGTGATATTTACTTTATGCTTTTATATTATTTTGTATTAAACTGCGTTTGACATTTTCTTTAAGACTCACTGATTAGATCCTTTTTGTTTTATTTGAGCTGAACGTTAAAGCAAGGCTAAAATAAACAAGCTAAAACAATTAGCCGCTAAATCCCAAATACCCGATGCTAGCTCCATTAGCATCACCAGGTAGACTTTTAAAACACTGCAGTTTTCACACTTCCAATCCTTTGTTTATGGATTAAATAAACAAAATACAATGTGTAAATTATTTAATTTTGCTAGCAGAATAAGAGTCAAGCTTGCCATTAATGCTAAACTAAGCTAACTGGCTGTTAGATGTAGCCTTATATACTGAAGGAGTATGATAGCGCTATTAATCTTCTCATCAAAAACAGCCAAAATTTATATAACATTTGGGACTCGAATACAAATTTTGGTCCAGAAACAGTGAATTTGGAACATTTTAAAAGCTTTACAGTTGGTCGAACAAGCTTATTGGACAGAAAAAATGAAAAAGAATAAACAAATTCTAGTTCAGCACAAACCAAACCTCTGGATTCATCCACTGCCAAAATATACAGTAAACTTCAGCTCCTTCTGGTCTTCTCGATCATCTTTTACAACCAATTCCAGTCATTTCAAATATCAAAACCGCTATATACATTATAAACACGCATCTTCTGTACATAACGGTCACTCCGTGGCAGAACAATAAGTCAGTGAAGTGTCAAACTCCACACAGTAATACATGTTTACAGCCACAGACATTACAGTAAAAAGAATATAAAGTGATATGACAATATGACGCTTAGATAAAACAGTATATGTGTTGCTGAAGGCCGTAGAAATGACACGTTTAACTGTTAATAATGCTGCAAATGGCATTTCACAATATTGGCTTTAGTGTGGTTAACGTAAGCACCAAAAAAAATCCTCCTTTAATTCTCTGAACCAGGAGATTTAAATACATTAAAAAAACAACTACAACAACAACAAAGTGAGCAGCGTCTTAGTGACACATTCATCAAGCGAAAATGTCTTTGGCAGCATGGCGCGATACTGGTTAGAGGAGAATAAATGTTACAGTACGTGGTTTATAACGTGAAGCAGAGGGCACAACATTCTCTCATGTGTTCGTTCGGTCCATAAGAAGCCGCTCACTAGGACTCACAGATCGCTCCCCCCTCTCCAACACTGAGCAAGCTCTCTACTCTCAGATCGCACATCCTGGAGATAAATTGTTGATATGTTTTGGTAGATCTTAAGATTTATCCTTCCACTGCAGTCTGTAGTTGATGACAATAACAGTCCCCCCCCCCCGCCGCAGAGGTGGAAGTCAGCCCATCTTTTTTCATTTTGACACCTTGGACTCGTGCCTCTCTCTTGGTCTCTGTTGTTGAGAGTCCTTTCCTTCCCACCTACTTAAAACCTTGCAGGGTGCTGATTCAGCTGTTTGTGTTGGAGCTGAGTTCTCTGAGTATGGGTCTGCTAATCCTTAAAAAAGCAGTTCGAGGTGCTAAATGTGAAGCTACACGAAGACTTCAGAAACCTCTGTGAGTTTTAGACAATAAGACGATTTCGCCATCTGCGGATGGAGCCAGTCCAGTTATTTCCAAGTTAATCAGCTCCTCGCAATGGCTTCATACTTGGTCTCAAAACAAGTGATGATGCTTTTTTCCCAGCGTGCAAGCAGTTTTCCAACTTACAGTAAGGGAAACAAAGAGAGGGAAGCATCTTTCAAAATAAGAGCAGAGGTTCACGACAAAAATTGATCGGAAATGGCATCCTTTTCTCGGACCGATGAAACGGTAATCACCAAATCTCCTGTTCTTCCCATCCAAGTAAAGTCTATATGAAGAAAAAAATAAGCATTCCTTCTTCTCCGCTTTCGAGCTTAGTTGTTCCTAATATTGTCCGTATCCCATCGACATTCCCATGCCCATTCCCAGCCCCAGTCCCAGGCTCTCCCTCAGCCCCCTCAGCTGCTCTTCTCCCAGCCGGATCTTGTCCTCCAGCTGCCGCTGCTCCACCAGCAAGGCGGCCTTCATCTTCACAAAGTGGCTGCCGAGGGGAGAAACACAAAAAAACAGGGAATATTATTAAAAAGTTTGGGGTAGAATATTGAGCTTTGATACTTTGATTTATGGAGTTTTGTGAACTTGTTTTATTCTCTGTTACACGCTGCCCTGTCCATCCTGAAATGCAAGAAAATGCATTCAGCTCAGCTCATATTTAGTGAAGCAGTCAGATTCCCGTGGTTTGCACCAGCTGAGGCGCATGCTCAGAGACGACGCCACTGAAAAACCCCGTCATAACACACACACACGACCCAGACTTTTTAGACTCATCCCAATGTCACATATCTGGCTTCCCTTATATGCCTTGGCGACCTGGCTACGGTCTGGCACGATACGTTAGACCATCTCCACTGGATAATCAAAAGGTCCAGCGAGAACTCACCAGACGCTGCTGGAACTGTGACGCTTTCCAGTCTCTGGGCGAACCCACTCCAGAACTCCTGACTACAGGCTCACAAAGAAAAGTGAGCTCTCACCGGGACTCCCCACCGGCTACTCTCAGTTTGTTTGTGTCGCCACCCATATATCCCACCTGTAGTCTCTGTGCTGCTCCGGAGAGAGGCAGCGGGCCAGCACGCGGCTCACAGCCTGCTCTCTGCGGTCTACGTGGTCCTTCAGGTCCTGAGCCTCGGACAGCTGCCTCATGAGCTGACGCTTCTTTTCCAGCAGGGGGAGCTACAGGGCGGAGCATGAGGGAAAGGGAGGACAGATGCGTTTTAAAAACAAAACTTGATGCACTACAAGTCCACTCTTTCTACATCTGTTCTTGTCCCCGTTACTCTCCACCCTCATCACCCTCACCCTCTCGTGGTGCTCCGTCTCAGGGTCCAGTGTATCCAGCGTGGTCTCCACCCTCAGCAGCCTCCCGGACAGCGACAACAGCAGACTCACCACCTTGTCCAGATCGCCGATGAACATGCGAAACTTGTCCACCTCGTTGGGCTTGCACACCGACACCACCATGCTCTCCACCTGAGAGCAAACACGAAGAGCAGATTTACTGTAAGTCAGTGACATGATGGACAGAGTGGATGAAACACAGAGTGGATGAAACACAGAGTGGATGAAACACAGAGTGGATAAACAGCTTTGCTATAAAAAAAAAAAAAAAACAGGTTCACTCCAGTGAAATCAGGATTTTCTTTTAAACTGATTCAACAAGAAAAATACAACATGTTAATAAGTGAGTTGCCCTGACAACTGTGCGGACATAATGACCAGATGAATGAGTTCTTCCCCACCTCCTCTCCCAGCTGTGAATTGGCTCTGATATCCTCCTGCAGTCCTCTCTGCGCCTCCCTCAGCACTCCCAGCTTCTTCCGGAGGCTCTCCATCAGTTGTTTCTGCACAACAGAGGAAGAACTCCTTAAACACCAATAACCAGGAGCGGTCGTCTCCCTTCATCTCCACCACACCCGTTCTTCAAACAGCAGCCACCTGAATTACCTTGTAGGTCAGCTCGTCATCCTCGTCGTGGTCTCTGTTATCTGTGAAGTCCTTCATCTGTGACAGGATCTGAGCCTTGGCCGTTGATGTGCTGTAATAGGACGAACAGCTGGAGCTAGCTCCCGACCGCCTGTGGAGACGGCACCGGCAGGAGAGTTTGTGTTATTCACACAGTGATAAAAGACAGAAAAGGCCGAGATGCAAAACAGACAAAGCTGTGAAAAATACGGTGATTACAGTTGCATGTAAAAGAAGTGCAATTAATTACGTGGGTTTAATGAGGCAAGAAAATAACAAGCGGCATCTGGAAAACAACTCTGCTCCAAACGGTGAAATGTGACGCCAAATGAGAGGACGGTAAAGCGAAAATGATGATTCATTCATAGGTTTACTTTTAAAAGTGTGCGTTTCTAAACGTTTTAAACGTGTTTCTATGTCGTTTTTTTCAACATAATAAATTGAAATCTTAAAAATAAAACCGTGCCTTACAATTTTACAATGACTTTAACCACGTTTTTTTCAGTAACTGGACGCGCTTCCATCTAACCAAAACCAAAGTTTTCAACGTTAAATAAAAGAACCTGTCCGATCCGGGCCTTTGGAAACACACAATGCTGAAATTAAGAAGGGCATTGCGTCCGTTCACAGAGATAACAACAACCGGAGCAATTAAAAGGACAAACACACTGACAAACCACGCACGCACGCACACGCACGCACACGCACGCACACGCACGCACACACGCACACTCTTAGCCTCTCATACCTATCCAGACTGTCTGTGCTGTGCTCTACGGGTTGTGCTCCTCTCCAGCTTTCCGTTCCCGACTCGCCCTCACTGCTCTGGGGGAAGAGCTCCTCCAGGCTCAGCCCCTCTCTGCTGCTGCTCTCCCCACCCCCCAGCTCCTCCTCCAGGGAGCTGCTCTCCACCCTCGTCCTGCCTGATGGCGACGCCTCAGAATCCGGAAGCGTGTCTATGTCGGTCTCCAGGACCGTGACAGGGAGGGCAAAGCACGGGAGCTCGCTGGTGATGGGCATGTCCTCTCCGGGAAGCTCCTCCTCCTGGAAGTCATCGATGTCGGTCTCGAGGGGGACGTCCAGGTCAGCCTCCAGGCTGTGCGCTGGACTCGGGCTGAGGGTCGTCTCCGATTCGGTTCCTGTTTCGAGGATCTTCTGCTGCTCTTCCATCTGGAAGCCTCTGTCCACACGGAGTTGCTCGCAGTCGGTTTGACTGGCATATCTATCAGAAGCCTCGCTGACACCTCCGTTTTCTAAAACAGGAGGGGTCACCGTGTCGCTGTGAACTCGGGGGGATGAAGCTCTCTCCCACTCTGCTCCAGGTCTCACCCCGGGCTGCTTTTTGTAAGGTTTGACTCTAATTTTGTCGTGGTCTGGGTTGCAGCTGATGTCAGTCACAGATGAACTACAGAGAAACAAGAGAAGTAAAATAATCTGACACACCAGTAAAGCAAGCACAGGAATTAGGAGTCTATTAAAATGTTAACAGTGACTGATATTACCCATCACGTGTTAATCTTTACTTTTTTCCATGCCCGAGAACAGGATCCGATCATTTTCTTGTTTTTTTTATCCAAATTTTTTTTCTCTATTTTCTGATATTTCTAAACCAAATAATTCATCATTTAATGAAAAAAGAAAGTTATTTATAATCCTCAGCATTTCCTCCGGTCTCACCTGCTCACACTGTTCTCCTGTGCTACTGAAGGAAGAGGAGGTGGCGGGGGCGGCGGCAGGGGTGATTCAGCCTCCCTTTCTCTATGGGGCGGAGCCACCGGCCTGAATCCCCTCCTGGAAAACATGGGGCTGGGCGGAGCAACAGTAATGAGGCGTTCCTGAAACTGAGGCTGATTCTGATTGGACGGGGCAATTTGACTGCAGCTGCATCTCGGGCAACCACCCTCCACCACTTCCTGCCTTTCTGGAGGAAGACTGAAGGACCTCTGCCTGGAGGTGTCAGGTGGAGGATCGTAGGACGACGAGTGGGCTGAATAGTGAGCCCCTGCAGAGTTGAAGGAGGGAGGGATGGCGTGAGGAGCAGCAGAAGCAGACGAGGAGGAGAACAGGGCGTGGTGAGACGCTCGCCGGCGGTGGAACTGCTCCCACTTTGGGGGCGGTGGTCTCGGCGGAGGTGGCATCTTCTTCCTGTTTTGCCTGGAAGCGCTCGATGCATCTCCACGCCTCATGTTGCCTTCCTCCACCTCACTCAGGGTCTGGCTGGTTGTCATGGACACTGAAGGGGACCAGCGCTGGTTGCTGTCAAAGCGGAGGTCGTTTTCGGACATGGCTCGACCTCTGAGATAAAGAGGAGCTGGCGGAGGAGCGAAGGCATACCCGTTGTGGTCATCAGTCCTGCTGTCTGCATGTCTGAGGCCCCATCGAGGCTGGTGGAGGTGCTGCTGGTACTGACCGATGTTCTCTGGAGGTCTGGACTCCCGCCTCCAACTTGGGTAGTCCCTTTGTTGTGGAGAAAGTAGAGTGAAATAAGAAAATAAAAGTTTAGTTTATAGATAAATGGAGAGCAAGCCAAGCTTATAAGTAAAGGAAGAGTTCAGAAACATTGCGACACAAATTCCTTGCAACAGAGCTCAGCTGAGCTTTGTGGACATAAGGCTTAGTCATTCAACACTAAAGAGAGGCAGAGCCAGCCTAGCTGTTTCTCACATTCATGCCACCTGTATTTTCAGCCTTAGCTGGTGATTTCTGTGTTTCTGACTTTGACAAAGCCTAAAATTTACAATGTAAAAAACTTCTTCAGTTTCTTTTTGTCTAAATTTGAATAAAAACTGTTCAGTTTAAACAGCACATGACTGGAAAAAGCATTTATTATGACAATGTGCAAACATCCAAACACATATCATTATGGTCACATTTGACGCACGCGTGATTGCTCCACACACTTAGAGCTCATTACAGTCAAATCACAGCCGGGCATGAGTGAGTGGGATTTCCGCCCACCAGTGCACAATGGCCCGACCGCACCTAAACGCCTCCGGAGAACCACGCACGGGATGGAGCGAGTAATAAGAAAGGCCAGGAACAAATACGTGAAGATAACCAGGTCAGAAAGAAGAAGAAAAAAAAGGTGCAGGAGAAGAAGGAAGCGGCTCACCTCTCAGTCAGGCTGTACTTCCTGTTGAGCTTGCTCGTTTCCTGCTGCCTGGCGGGATACGTCTGTGGAGAGATTTAATGCCAGTTAATAACACCAAAGGAATGAAGGAAGGCTTCAATTTGCTAAGAGCCGCACACGTCCCAGCTGAAGGGAAACTGGTGTGTTACTCCACCCTGCAGTGGCGACGGGGTTTAGAGAGGTGGAGTGTGAAGCATTTATAAGGATAAAACCAAAATTAATGAGCTACAATGAGTCAACTTTTTTACTGTTATATAGATTGAAATGCACTTTTGTTTTTAATATGTTTTGTTTTTGATGGACTGCTCCTGCTCTCTGCTTGGATTGCGTAGTAGTACATTTGGCTTTTGTAGATTTGTTTGTTCACTTAAGATTTTATTTAGATAGGATGGATCGCTCCTTTTATCTGATCTGAAATCACTGTCAATATGTATGGAGGAAGTGAGGAGAGGGGTATGCGGCCATCTGTAAAACATAGTTGAGGCTCTGTCATGGTTGGGAGCATAAGGTGTTGGAGATCTTGTCAAAATCGATGGAACATAGAAAGTCCCATCAGATTTTGATCCACTATGCAATATGATCTGTAAAGTGTCTGATTGGCAACAATTTCATTTTTCAGCATGACAATGATCCCAAACACACTGTCAGTGCAGTAAAATAATCCTTGGACAGAAAAACACAGAGTCAAACACCATCAGTCATGGATAGGCCTCCCCAGAACCCAGACCTCAAAGCAGTGTGGGATCATCTAAAGGCAGAAACATCCAAAAACAAGCTTTGAATGTCCTTCAAGAAGCCCGGAGAACTATTCCTGAACACTACTTAAAGAAGTTAGCTGCCTAAGAGAGTTCAGGCTGTGTTAAAGAATAAAGGCGGTCACACCAAATATTGACTTTCAAGCTTGTTAGAATTGTACAAACTCTATATTTGCCTTTTATACTGTACTTCGGTGTATACCTTGCAGATGTTTCAATAAATTGCTGCACCTATTTCCTATTTTCCTAGAATAATATGAAGACATATGAAGGGGTGACATAAGACTTTCATACAATTCTCTAGAAGCCAGAGAAACAACGCACCCAACACTGTTGTAACTACACAAGAGAAACACTCACCATTCAGGTGGTTTTTCTGTTGGCACAGCTGGAAGCGAATTTTACATATTTGGCCGTCACTTGATGTCAGCAAAGCATAAAACCAAAAGGTAACAACTAATAATAAGCTCTATTTCACAAGCACCTGGATGGCGCTTTGACTTATTATTAAAAGGGACTTGTTACACAAGAGAAACATTTTTATACATGAAGTCTAAAACTGCAGAATTATGCATTAAGCTGTGAAATAAATGTTGTGGGGTACACTCCATGCCCTCCCTTCAGACACACCCCTGGCATGCTGAATAAAATCATGCCAAAGCTAATGACCGTTGGAGGAAGGATATATTGGTTCAGAGAGTAGATTGCGTGTTTTTGTAATGACGTGGGAGGTGAAATTAGAAGGAAAAAAAAAGTAATCTGATTTTGCGAAACATCAATTGAATTTAAAGGCACAGCCGGGCTCCTTTCACTCAGTGACAGACCACAGATAATAAAAGCGACCACAAAGATTTTGGTTTCTGTACTATATCCAAAACACACAAACACAGAAACATGAACACACAGACACACACACAGAGACACACACACACCTTAATGACAGCATGAACCTCACTTCTCATTTCAAATGGGAGCCGTGTGAAATGAGTGAATTTTATCGCTGACCTTCGCACTGACACCTGGATATTAAGGTTTCCCCTTATCACCCATCCAGCACATCTGTTACCACTAAAAAACAATGGACCTTGTCAG
>VOQK01042330.1:41337-52099 GCA_015052645.1 Benitochromis conjunctus | reverse complement strand
GGTTTTTGAAACCAAGACACCAATGGTGAAAACTGTATTATTGAGCGAGGACTTCAGAAACCAATGGATAGGGTCATAGTAGCTTCTATTATTAATATACTTTTAGTCTTCATTAATTGTTAATTCACAGTTCTCAATGACTCTCTCTTATGCCTCTCCCTAACTGATTAATCTATTAATCTCTGGCTCTCTTCCACAGCATGTGTTTTATCCTGTCTTCCTTCTTTCACCCCAACCGGTCGCAGCAGATGGCCGCCTCTCCCTGAGCCTGGTTCTGCCAGAGGTTTCTTCCTGTTAAAAGGGAGTTTTTCCTTCCCACTGTCGCCAAAGTGCTTGCTCATAGGGGGTCATATGATTGTTGGGTTTTCACTGTATGTATTATTGTAGGGTTTGCCTTACAATGTAAAGCGCCTTGAAGCGACTGTTGTTGTGATTTGGCACTATATAAATAAAATTGAATTGAATTAACATTTTAAATAAATTTTAGGTAAATGCTAAAATGTTAAAAGACTTGCATTATATTCTCTTATTTAATCATTATAGTATATACCAGTTAAGCTAAATGCCAAAATAAGAGTATTTTGTTCAGTACCATGAATGTTATTCACGTCACTTAATTGTTATGATACGCTATATTTTTGCTAAAACCAAAGTACATCTACCTAAAATGTTAAGCATTTACCTTTATCCCTTAATTGCCACTTTTTGTTAATGCTGTACATCAGCAATTTTTTGCAGTGAAGTACAACAAAAGCAAATGCAATGTTCAATTAAATGCCGTGACTAAAACCTTATCTTGGAAACTCCTGTTATTAAACATGAAAGGCACAAAGAAAAATGCAGAGCCAGTTCAGGAACAATCATGTTCTAAACCAGCACTCTGGATTTATGTAGGCCTCCTGCTGTGAGTAATTCACCTCTACACACCCTGACAGAAGTATTGACAAGCAAAGAACAACACACACCCTTGTTTCTATCAGACTCTTCTATACATAATTCATATAATCTGTAAACTCCAGTCGCTGCCTACCCGCTTGCCTTGAAGACATTGAATACTTTGACGATACATGTACTGTCTTCTGAAATGCTCTGAAATGTCAGGTAGACATGTTTTGTACGTTTAGAATTCTCATTAGAATTCTCAATTAACAGCTCAGTAGAGGAAAATTTGGTTGCCTGGTGATTCCACGGATTATCTTATAGTTGTGACGATCCATCAGTAACCCAAAGGTTGAGGGCGTTGTACAACAAATTTTTGATTATCCATCCATCCATCCATCTTCTTCCGCTTATCAGGAGCCTGGGTCGCGGGGGCAGCAGCCTAAGCAGAGAAGCCCAGACCTTCCTCTCCCCAGCCACCTCCTCCAGCTTATCCAGGAGAATGCCAAGGCGTTCCCAGGCCAGCCGAGAGATATAATCTCTCCAGCGTGTCCTGGGTCTGCCCCGGGCCTCCTACCAGTGGGACATGCCTGGAACACCTCACCCAGGAGGTGCCCAGGAGGCATCCTTGTCAGATGCCCGAACCACCTCAACTGGCTCCTTCCGATGTGGAAGAGCAGCGCCTCTACTGTGAGCCCCTCCCTCTTCTCACCCTATCTCTAAGTGAGAGGCCAGCCACCCTTCAGAGAAAGCCCATTTCTGCCTCTTGTTTCCGCAATCTTGTTCCTTTGATAACTACCTGCAGCTTGTGACCATAGGTTAGGGTAGGGACATGGATCGACCGGTAAATTGAGAGCTTTGCTTTTACACTCAGCTCTCTCTTCAACATAACAGACCGGCGCAGCGCCCGCATCACTGCAGCAGCAGCAGCACCAATCTGTTTGTCAATCTCCTGCCACTTGGCTACACCTAGAAGTTCTGTCCATAAAATTATGAACAGAATCGGTGACTAAGGGCAGCCCTGGCGGAGCCCATCACCCATCAGGTACGAGTCTGCCTTATTGCCGACTATGCGGACCCAGCTCTTGCAACGGTTGTAAAAGGATCGAATGGCCCATAGCAATAGGCCAAACACCCTTCACCTCTGGTGTCCACCATTTGGTTTGGGGGTTACCACCATGACAGGCACCAACCATCTTGTGGCCACAGCTCAGTGCAGCACCTTTGGCAATGGAGGTGCTGAACATAGTCCATTCAGACTCAATGTCCCCAGTCTCCCTCGGAATGCTGTTGAAGCTCTGCTGGGGGTGTGCGTTGAAGATCTCGTGGACTGGGGCCTCTGTTAGGCATTTCCAGCACACCCTCACTATATGTTTAGGTGTGCCAGGACTGATCCAACTCACCACCAGGTGGTGATCAGTTGACAGCTCAGAACAGTACGGAACAGCACAGAAGTACAACGGCAAAATACCTCTCGGGTTCAAATCTGGATGGCCGTTCCTCCCAGTCGCGCCCTGCCGGGTCTCACTGTCATTGCCCACATGATCATTGAAGTCCCCCAGTAGAACAACAGAGTCCCCAGGTGGAGAACCCTTCAGTACCCCACCCAGGGACTCTAAGAAGGCTGGGTACTCTTAACCGCCACTCTGTGCATAAGCGCAGACCATGGTCAGGACCTGTTCCCCGACCAGAAGGATGGGGAACGAGAAGAACAAACCCTCTCGTTCACTGGGAGAAACCCCAACGTACAACCAGCAAGTCGAAGAGATAGTAGGATACCCACCCCAGCCCACAAGGGGCAACTCCAGACTGAGACAGAGTCCAGCCCCTCTCCAGTAAGAGTAAGTAAGTAAGTAAGAGTTTATTTATATAGCACATTTCACAGACAGATGTCCCAAAGTGCTTCACAAAAGAGGAAACAAAAAATAAAACCACAATACAGTCATAAATGCATCATGTAAGCCCTGGTAAGATATATTGTAAAGTAAATGGGTATTACACAATTAAACAGAAAATATAATAATATAACTCCAGGAGACTGGTTCCAGAGCCCAAGCCGCACGGCGTTGCTCAACACATTGTTGTTTTTCTTATTGCCATTTTATGGATGTCTTTATTTGCCAAAGTCGATTTGAAGATGGCAATTCACTGTGATTGGTTGCAGACCAGGTCCCTGCCTTTAATGCAACCATTTCAAAGGAAAAAAGTTCGTAAGTTCCTTGCACACATTGCAAAAATTGTATTCATGCTGCAATCTCCAACCGCTGTTTTAAAATAGTTTGTTCTGTCTACTTTGCAATTCATCACATAAAGATCTTTGGTATATCATTAACTTAACATAGAAAAAAGGCAATCGTCATACTGGAGCAGCTGGAAATAGGAAAGGTTTCTGTTTTTTAAAATGTAATTAAGGCATTTATTGGTTATTCAAGTAGGTGTTGCTTAGTTTATCTCAAACTAAAGATCAATAATTCATCATCTTGGGAGGGCTGTGCATGCAGCTGAAAAAAAATCCATAGTGAAACCATTATTTTGTCGGCAGGAAAAGCTTCACGTACCACTGGCTAATTAGTGTCATTTGGTAAAACACAAGAGATACTCACTGCTGGAACTAATGATAGTCCAACAGTCATTTAATAAGGGAATTACATCAAAAGGCTCGACCCACCTTTTGGACACTGATGCTTATTGATTATCTGTATACACTATTCAGGCTAAATGTAGACTCTATATGCCAATTTTCTTTTTAACCAAGGCCTCAGGAGCTAGCTTTTAGCAATGTAGCTCTAAAAATTGATCTTTTCTAAAGATTGATTACCCTCACAGGACCTGCAGTTTAATCTGTAATGTCTTCTCTTCCCTGTCGCCTCATTTTTCTTGGTTGATTGGACTGACTACCAGCCATAAAAACAAGAAAAGCTGCCTTTTAGTGAAAAAGTTTCTTTATGGTTAGCCGGGATCTTCTTGGTAAAACAGTTTTCTGGATTATTCAAGGTTGGCCTCAAAATGAGGCAAATATATGATAACATGAGCCACCATCCCTAAAGCAAGCAATCAGAATATTCCCTCACTCTTTTGGTCAATAGCTACCATTTTGTCTAAGAACTTATGTGATTTCCCCAACCTCAGCAAGGTCACCTGATTTATCAGAAAAGGTAAGACATAGGGAAGTTGTTGGACGCTGTAGATATGACTTTTAGTGACAAACATGGAAAGGTGTGAAGGGTTTAACTCAAGAAAAATGTTTTTTCATTCTCAAACTTACTCTACTTAGCTTGAAAAAGGACTATGCACAGATTTGGATGTATTCACTTGCAATGCAGAATGTCTTTGATGGGGAAAAACTGCTGCAGAGGCATGGCTTGTGCAAAGAACTTGAAAATAGAGATTGGAAGATGTTTGAGTGGTACCCTTACAGTATGTCAGTTGCAAACAAGAACAACAGTGTTGAATAGGGTTTGAAGATTTTTAATAACTTTCCAAAATTTACAACCTGACCTATAAAAAATTCTCACAACAATTGCTCAGCCATGTGGAGATGAATAAGTAGCCAGTTTTAGAGACTCCCTCTGCCGTATGGGTACAACTGCAGTTAATTAAGTCTTCACAGAGAGACTTACTGAAAATGAGCCCCTGCATCCCCATAGCTGGCTTTGACAGGAGTTTTGATTGTAGTTATGGTATTGTGGCACATTCTTTTGAGCATTCCCAGACTCAGGAATTTGTTCACAGTTGTATTCTAAACTTTGCTTTCTTGCTAAATAAGGTTACATCTACACTAGGTGTGAACAACTAAACAGGTAACTATCGTCAGGAATCCAGCCGCTGAAGAAGAAACAGTTTTGCTACTGCTTTCAGCTGCAAAAATTCAAATATTTTTGTATGAATGCATTTAACCCTGATAAATAGCAGATAGTTTGATAACTTGTTTAGATATACACTCAAGAACCACTTTATTAGGTACACATGTTCAACTACTCTTTAACATAAATATCTGATATTCAAATCACGTGGTGAACTGAGTGCATTCAGGCATGTGGGTCAAAATGACCTGCTTGAAATCAAACCAAGCATTAATGGAGAAGAAAAGTGATTTAAGTGTCTCTAATGTGATATTGGTTGTTGGTACAACAAGGATCCATCCCATCTGGTACCAATGGTTCAGGCTCCCGGTGGCGTAATGGTGTGGGGGTTATTTTCTTGGCACTCTTTGGGCCCCTTAGTGCCAATTGTACATCATTTAAACATCACAGCCTACCTGAATATTGTTGCTGTCCATCCATTTTTGACCACAGTGCATCCATCGTCTTATGTCTGCTTTCAGCAGAACACTCCATGTCACATAGCTTGCATCATGTCAAACCAGTTTTTTTTAACATGACGGTGCATTCAAAGTACTCAAAAGGCCTCAGTAGTTACTACATCTCAATCCAATGAAACACTTTTGGGATGTTTTGGAAACAGAGATTCTTACCATGGATGTGCAGCCATAGATGTGATATCATGTCAATATGAACAAAAATAGCAGAGAGATGTTTCCCGCACCTCGTTAAATCAATAACATGAAAAATTAAGGCAGGTCTAAAAGGAAACGAGACAAGACTGATATTTTCTTCTAGTTGGTTCACAAACCTAGCTATAGATTAGCATCTATGAAATACAATGTGCAACTCAAAAACTTTGATATTATTTTGCAAAATCACATCGTCCGAACTTTTTACTAATTGAAAAAATGTATAGGAATCATCTCCACAAAGAGTTAGACCACTGCAACTTCCTATTTTCAGGATTGTCAAATAAATAAATAAACAGGACAGCTCCAAAAGACTTTAAAATCTTTTTAATGGTCTATAAATCACAATTAGGCCTCTCAGCTATTCAAGCAGAAGTTTTTCAGTCGTACGCAGAATTACATCCAAATCTGTTGAGATTTCCCTGAGCTACAGTGATTCTACTCTCTGGAACATGCTGCCTGCTGATTTGAGTTCAATCACAACTGTTTCTATAATCAGAAACAAACTTTTAATCTTCGTATCCCCTTAGGTCAGTGCTTAAATACTGTCTGTGCATGTCTGTGTTTGCTTTCACTCCTAACATCCACAGACATGTATAGAATTAATGATTCTAAACTGGTCTTAGGTGTGGATGTGAAAGTGTGAATGGTTGTGTGCCTCTCTGCTTCCCCGTGTGATGGTCTGGTGACCTGATGGTCCTCTAGCACAGTATCAGTTAGGGCTGGCTTCAGACCCTCCTGGCTCGATAAGCATTTAAGAAAATGGATGGACACCTTTATTTAAGGCACATTGAGTTTATGGGTAATGGAAAGTGCAACATAAATAAAATTTCCATTCCATTCTCAATTCACTCTGATCCAATAACCTTCCTGCCAATCTTTTCCAGGCCTACCGGTCTCTGTTCCCTGTGCTTGAAAACTCTTAGCTCGCCTGTCTATCTACCTTTCAGATATCATTCATCCTCCCTATCTCACCCAAGCTGCTCAAGTCTCGAGTCTCCATCTGCTCCACAACTAGACTCTGAGGGGGTTCTACATGTCCTACTTACTTTCTTTCATCAAAACGCCACAGTGCTAATCTGCTTCACCTGAATCTGCTAGACAAAAGTACTGGACCACCTACAGGAACTGCTCATGCTGTAAGCTCCCAGCATACAGTTGTTGTGCTGATCTTAACGCCAGAGGAGATTTGGACTTTTCTGTAACTTTACATGGTGAAATTTGACCAACTTGTTGCAACCATAGCAACCTATGAGACACTTGACTTTTTATGACATTCTTTTAAATGATCTAACGTTTCACTTCAGTTTTATTTAAGTAGCGCCAAATCACAACAACAGTCATCTCAAGGCACTTTATATTGTGAGGTAAAGACCCTACTGTAATACAGAAAAAAACCCCAACAATCAGACTACCCTCTATGAGAAAGCGCTTGGTGACAGTGGGAAGGAAAAAATCCTGGCAGAACCAGGCTCTGAGAGGGGCAGCCATCTGCCGTGACTGGTTGGGGCTGAAGGGAGGAGGAATGTTATTACTGGCAATAACGTTGTGTCTTTCCTGAACGTGAACTAAAATTTGTGTTGCTTCTCCGCCTACAGTAACTGGGGTAGGCTCCACAATTTGATAAGAGAATGAATGGATCAATCTTTTACGTTGCTTTTTGTTCAGTCCTTTCTTTTAATAAAAAAATAAATCTGAACTCGTCAAAGCTATCAGAGATTTCCAGTATGATTAATTTTCTTCTTCAAACTCCAAAAGACTAAGAAGTAAATCTGTTTTCTGTTTGATTGAAACAGCGTGACGTTTCAGTAATTAGTTACTGACAGTACAGAGTTATTTTCATAGACAATGAAAATCTTTCATTATATCTCAAAAACTGGAGGATTCCTGCTCCATCACTGATATCTGAATATCAGAAGGTTTTGCAGTGAATAATAAAGAGACGGATGGACTATTTCCTGCTGTGATAGCAATGACTGGCGGATGGCATAAGCCGTTTTTCACCCATGCCCTGATATTTGAGTCACGTATGCCAGAATGTTAAAAAGTCTTTAACCTGTCAGCTCCATAGCATGAAGTCAGTTTGATGCCTGTGCTACAGGTTCAACAGGACAGCTACAGACAATGTCTCAACTACATTCTCCCAACATTTTTCAGAGTTCATGTGTGAAAAGAGCCTCCCCAGAGGAACCTATACTATGGGTGGGATGCAGAGAGAAAAGTGGGGGTTAAATGCAAGGGTGCATCGGGAGATTGGGGTTAAAGTGAGAAGCCGGGCAAACCAGAGGGGAGCTAGATGAGCAAGGAAACAGAAATAGAGCGGAAGAGAGTGGAAAGAATGGTCCAAGCGGGAGATAAGGGAGGAGGCAGCAGAGTGGGAGGGGAGGTGGGGTGGGTGAGAGATGGAGAGAGAAGGAAGGACAGAAAAAGAGATAAGGACTGGCAGTTAACAGGGGCTGATGTGGATAGCTTGGGGAAAAGGATGTCTAAACACAGCAGCTCTCCTGCTTGGGGGAATTATTTCCAAAAAAAACCTCATCTATCCTTCAAAAGGTAGCAATGGGAGAGAAAAAAAGGGGGTACAAAAAAGTGACAGTTTCTTTTTTCAAAATACATTCAGCAAGCAATAAAAGACTTTCTGAGACAGCTTTTTTTCCCCAATCCATGCAATTTCAGATCCAGTCACTGAAAGATAAAAGATACTATCCTTGTAACTGTTCGTCACAGAAGTTGACAGATTAATGCACTCGAGCCATCTTGATTACCTCTTTAACCCAGCGGGAACCCATTTGTGAAGACCTGACATGAAAAAGGTTTCTGGTCTTGTAATTATTGGGAATTTGCACATAAAGTAGCCTAAACCAAAAGGACAAAAAGCAAAAACAGAAGAAGCTATTTCAAGGATTTAAAAACAACAACAACAACAACAACAACGTACAAAACAGCCTTGATAATTACTGGAAAATAATCAAATCTTGCGCTTTACTGGGGTGCAAAAATGTGAAAAATCTAAATTAGAGAAAAACAATAGGGAATAAATAAGATCAGAGGGTCGAAGCACTCAGAAGAAAAAAGGGGTGCTTTTCCCTTAGATGTCTTATAATTGCTTTTTAAATTCAATTTGACTCATTGCCTGTGGGACCTGCAAAGGTAGAGCACTACTGTGTCTTGAGCAGAGATCTTTTTACTGTTTTCTGGTGTGGGACTGATTGGTGAACTCGTGGAGCAAGCATAAAAGTTTTCTATACTTTTTAGGGCAGCTCGAACATTTAAAGAGCTAATTTCAACTTTACACTTCTTCTTCATCTTTTTCTTCTTCTTCTGGCTGCTTCTTTTAGGGGTCACCACAGTGGTTCCATCCTTAGCAAACAAATGTTTGAGAAATCAGAAAAGAAAAAAACATATACAAACACACATATGGAGAGAGAGAGAGAAAGAGAGAGAGACAGTATTGTTTTATGGTAAAAGTATAAATGTTGGTTGGGCTCTATTAGCAGCACAATTGGTGTTGGTTTCACTGGCAAACCCTTAAAAGTACTTAAAAAAAAATAAACCTCTGTAAATAAGCTCGCTAGCACTGGCATTGGTCCACACCAATGTTATGACACTTATGATCGTACCATCAAAGGTACCAAATTGCCATTTGAGGCTCACATGCTGTTCTCTCTCTTTCAGACATGTCTGGGCTTATGGGGTTGTGTGTGCTAGGGAATAATAATGCATGGATATATCACTGATTACACTTTTATATCATGTTAAAGTTATTTTGGTATTGTCACAACACCAAGATATAGTACAGGCCCTTTGTGGAGCACCCACTGAAATGATAGCCATGAAAGTGTGGGCTACTGGGACACTGTTAGAGCTTACCTGTTTGCGGGCAAACAATGTGCCAAAAGGCAGACCATCCCACTGTTTTCTGTTGTCCTCTCAACTATGAAGGCTGAAAGATCATTAAGATGTGCCTCACTATTACTGCACTATAAATAGCGCCATAATATTGAACCATAAAAATATATTTAGGGCCTATTATACCAAATATTCTGAAATAAATACCCCATCAAGCTGTGCCAAACTGTAGCATGAGATGATAACTCTTTGTAGCAACACCTACACACTTCACACAGTCATCTCAATCTCTATTATCACAAAACTACCAGTTATAGCAGCTTTAAGACTGGTCAAATCTGACTAAAGCTGGGCATACACTTTGCGATTATTACTGTGTGTAATTCAGCTCTTGCTCAAACTGTACGACTGAATCGCAGGGGTTAGAAGTTTGTAGGTTACGGTGCATCTTCTCACACTATACGGCCCGATGCTCTGATGCGACCTGAGTGCTCACACTGTGCGTCCATAACATGAAGTGGTAACATGAACTGTTACAAAACCTCTCTTCTTCTCCCTCTCTGTCTTTTACACACACACACACCCACACACACATGCACACATGCACGCACACACACACACACACACACACACACGCACACACACACACACACACACACACACACCATCAACTTTGCTAAATTGCTAATGAAAAACACTGACTGTGGTCGGCGGTGCCACTGCAGGGTAGGCGTACGCACCTGCTCGGCATCCACAATCACAGCTCGCCGGGTTAAAAGGCTGAACTGGGTGCTATCATGTTGCTGTTGTTGGTGATGTGTGCGGCTGGCAGCAGGAGAGCTGCTGCCAAGTGTGCACAGCAACCGTGAGAAAAGCGTAAATAGTGTGTGCAATAAAGAGATGCTTAAAAGCATGTTCATGTCGTCGGGTCTGCCGTGGTCATTTACAAATGTCCATCCAACTCTTTCCACAGTTGTTGCGGTCGTGATAATTTTGTGAGGCCACATCGAAAAGACTCAGATGAGCTTGCCAAAGTTCTACAAGTTGGGCCTCCATCGCTTGTGTCCATATCACATGCTGCACTGCTTATATGCTGCTCTGTCTTTTTCACTTTCGTTTCTGTGTGTGTGCATCCACAGTGTGAGAGGTCGTGAAAAATCGTCTCAAAATGGGCCAAAAATCGCACAGTGTATGCCAAGCTTTAGTGAGGACACTCCTTGCCGTTTTATCCACAAGCAAACACCTAGTCCACTGATTCAACCAGCTGACAGAAGTACCCAGTTAAGACTCCAGTTAAGAGAAGAGCAGTTTAGACAGGAGCATTTATCATGCAGAGGTGCAATCAGGCTTAGTGTCTAAGTTGCACTGATACAAAAAGGAGGATAATTAGCGGGAAAGCCTGTTGTGTGTGTTTACACATGTGTCTGTCTGCTGGTTGTGGGCTTGTCGGAGTGAAAGACAGTGTGTGTCAACAGCACAGCACACCATATCACCAGTGTGTCATTATTCCTTTGCAAGCAT
>VOQK01042330.1:14454-30753 GCA_015052645.1 Benitochromis conjunctus | reverse complement strand
TCCATTGCTTCTTTTTTTTTTTTTTTTTCTTTAATTACACTGTCATGACCTCAAAGGGCAAAAGTTCTAACAGTATCAGATATGTGGAAATAGCCCCCCTGAAACCAACCCAAGAAATTACAGTCACCAGCTAGGTAGAGCTGCAGGCCTCATTACTGGTTTAATATGAATCTAAATGGACCATTTTCAGACATATACATAAGTGTTTCTTCTACCATGTATGCATTGTTCCCCCAAAAGGATTATAGGAATGTTGGAAATAGTAAATGCAATAAAAGCTCTTTTTTTTCTGACAGAGCCTTTAACGATTCTGGAGATATCTTCAAAACAGCTTTTAGTGTTAAACCACTTTCCCACCAGAGAGTTGCAGATAATAGTTGGACCTGAGAGGCATAAAATGGCACTATTTTTGCAGAGAGGAAGAAACTGAACTTAAAGATAGCATGAAGGCACTGAAAAGAAATAAAATCTTTAAGTAATATGGTGACAAAAATATATATCGTGGACCTTTTAATACATGCAAGTCTGGCCATATAAAGGGAACTGGCTTTTCATTCGTCCTTTTGCATCCATGTAATGACCTGAGTGTGCATTACTGGCCCCAAGTTTACATAAATGGCATGAAAATACTATAGTTCTTGCTATTTTAGCGATTAGGAAATGTAAGAGTACCCAGTGATATGAATTTACAGCAATATTCACCGATTACTTTGTTCAACTGCTCATTAACGCACATATATATCAACAGCCAGTCACATGGCAGCAATAAATTTAGGCATGTAGACAGGGTCAAGATGACCTGCTGAAGTTCAAACTGAGCATCAGGATTGGGAAGGGGTGATTTAAGTGACTTTGAACATGGCATGGTTGTTGGTGCTAGATGCTGCTGATATACAGAGATTTTTTTTCCTGCACAGCAATCTCTGGAGTTTTCAGAGAATGGTCTGAAAAAGAGAAAATATCCAGTGAGAGGCAGTCGTCTGGGCGAAAATGCCTTGTTGATGTCAGAGGTCAGAGGAGAATGGCCAGACTGCTTCCAGCTCATAAAGAAGCTAAAGTAACTCAAATTACAACCAAGGTATGCAGAAGAGCATCTCTGAATGCAGAGCACATAGAGCATTGAAGTAGCTTGGCTACAGCAGCAGAGGACCCCACAGAGTCCCACTCCTGCCAGCTAACAACATGAAACTGAGGAATCTCAATCTCCCATTGGCAGTGTTGGGAAGGTTACTTTTAAAATGTATTCCACTACAGATTACAGAATACATGCCCCAAAATGTATTTTGTAATGTATTCCGTTACATATTCTGAATGCTTTGGATTACTGTACTTAATATATTGTCATGCTTTTTATAACTACATGAATGTACTATTGCTGTGTGATTTATTACTATTACTGAAGGCTACTCGCCATACCAATACCAACTAGATTTTTAAATCTTAATATAAAATAAGTAACAGTAAGGTGGACATTAGGTAAGGCTCCACTTTCTGCAGTGATCTTGTATAGAAAACTATTTCTGTATCAATAATATGTTTTCTTTTTGTCTGCTTTTAGAACTGCACGATTATTTGCAGCTAGCTGGTTGTCAATGCTATCCATCAAAAGAACGTACTTCCAGCTGAGAGCAGCTTGTTTGCTGGCAAACAGAGTTTGAATTGCACGGTCAGATTTCGCCCGTCCCTTTGCTCTTTAAATGGGAAGTGGTGTCGGAATTTTCAAGTAAGAAATGCATTCCTGCCTGTGCACTGCTGGCTCTGGGGCCACTGTGTGACGCCACCAACATTAACTCCAGGCTGCTGGTGGTGTATTGGTGGTGGGGATGTTTTCTTTAGCACACTCTGGGCCCAGGTTAGTAACTGAGCAGTGTTTAAACACCAAAGCATAACTGAATCTCATTGCTGAACATGCCCATACTTTTAGGACCACGGTGTACCATCTTCAGATGGCTGCTTCCTGCAGGATAACATATCATGATACAAGGCTCACATCATCTCAGACTGGTGAGGATTGTTGAATAGATGCCACAAAGAATAAAGACAGTTCTGAAAGCAAAGAAGGGGTTTGACACATTAATAGCTAGGATTTCACTGAGTGATTCATCCTCACTTTGAAGCCTCAAGATTAGCATTTTGGTCATCACTGCGTTTGACTTTTGGAGCCAATATTTGGGCAAGAGTGATAAGCGCCATGTTAGAGGTTCAGTTCAATATCTCTAATTAGAGGAGATGAGCCTAAGCCATAATCCCAACTTTTTGTCCTAACAAAATCCCCACCCCTAGTCATTATGAAGAAGAAAATAACCACAGAGACCAAAATTATTTTTGTAGCAGGCAGGTAACAGCATGGAAGTCTATGATGACTGACTCACTTGCTTTTGGAGTCAGCCTCAAGTGGCCATTAGAGGAACTGCAGCTTTTGTTTTCCCAGCCCTGGAGGTTGCTGCTTGCTTTTCACACATAAATAGTGCATGAGAACTATGTCAAATGTACACGCTCCACAGTTTTCTGCTGCAGCGGTGTTGGATCCCAGCATGCAATGTGTGAAAGACAGGAAACACAATGGAACAATCACAAGTCAATCCCACAGCCCACATAGAGACAGAAGCAGCTTTCACTCACACATTCACACATTTATTATTCATGCGGTATATTCCTGTTAAACTGAGCCGTTTTCAAGTAAATCTCATACAAAGCACATTTTCAACAAGCACTTCCATTTTTCCAGAACATGTAATTGAACTTAACCAACCAGCAAGGACACCAATAATACTGACAGAACGTCAAAGGCACGCAAACGTGACATTTCAATAAAAAATTTAATACATATGAGAATACAAGGAGACTCAGAATGGTGTCAGCACACAGCTGGTGGTATTCTGTGTGATGTGAGAGTAAAGTTTGAAAATTTAGCGGTTTTGGAAACAGTGGACCACAGTAAGATCTCATATCTTAGGCTTGTATTTTAGCTTTTTGGGTTTTTTTTGCCTGACTTGCTCTTACAAGAGCGGAAGACATGTGTGGGAATCTTCCTCAGCTCACTAATACCAAAACATAGATATATGATTATATATTGATTATATATTGATTTTAGTTTTGTCATTTATAACCACTGGACCTTTATTGCTTTGTTTTTGTAGGTTTTACAGGACCAACAATGAATGAAAACAATACATGAAAATTATAGTCCTCGGTCGTTCGGTGAAAGAAAGCAGCCACGGGTGAAACCTTATTTCAAAAAACAATTTGGCTATTAACATTTCCGGTCCCTGCCTCTAATGGCTCAGAACCTGCAATCGTACAGAAACTAGAAAATATTCAAACTCTGATGGTGATCATTATCCTCACACTGCAATGAAAAAGAAAAGACAGAGTGTACTGCTAAAGTACAAAAGCAAGGTTTATGCTGAGCCAGGTCTACGTTTCAAAAACTAAAGCTTTAAAAGTGTAAACAAAATAAAACAGTGGATGGACAGGCTTTTTTTTCAGGTTTCATTTGGAAAAAACACACAAATAGGCCTCAATGATCCACAAAAATAATTGAAAAATGACTGCAAATTCATGCCGGATGATCAGACGAGGGAGCTGTGATCAAAAAGACAGAAAACAGAAAGAGACACGAAACTTTTTTTAGTGTGTGCCTCTTTTTCAGTGTGTCTTGCACCTGTGTAGTAGAGCCAAGTGTCATTGTTAAGCCCATTGTGTCACATACTGTCCATGATCAGACTGGGATAGTCTGGATACAAAGAAAGCGACAAATCAGCAGCTGCAAAAAGCCCACAGGTGTGTAGCAATGCTAAAACAAGCGTGGAGCGACGCGCCAGTTCCATTAGCAGAGAAATGTGGCCTCTTACAACACAGCAAGCCCTCTCCAAACCCCAGTGCCTCTTCTCGTCCCTCTGTTTCCTCACAAATTCACCTCAGTTTTTTAGCACTTCGCCCCCCCCCACCCATGCATTATTCACGCTCATGTTCGTGGGCTTTCTCCCATCTTGTGCTTGATCAATAAAACATACCTGTGTGCTTGCTCCCTACACCCCTCAATCCTCTTGTCTCGCTCCCAGAGCGAAATCCTTGAGTCCCCGCTGAGGTGATAAAACAGCATAGATGGATGGCCTTCTCAAAGGGGGAGAAAATGACTACAGTCCAGGCCATCTCTCGCAGCGTGAGTTGCGTCTGTAATTTGGCTAGTGACAGGAAGTCCTTGTATTTGTCGCACACTTAGAGAAACCAAAATTTAACGGACCTTTATCTAAGTTTCCTCCACCAAAGAGGAGGCACAATCCAAAATATTCTACCACCAGAGGACAAAGTAAGATAAAATTAAGTTTAACTTCAGACTGTTAGATTTTTAAAAATGCAAATCCAATACAGACTTTAAATCTGTGAAGTTCATATATGATGCAGTACAGTGTGTCTTTTGTCCCCTCACTCCCAACTGGTGGAAGCAAATGGCTGCAGATGGAGGTTTCTTCCTGTTAAAAGGGAGTTTTTCCTTCCCACTGTCGCCAAGTGCTTTCTCGTAGGGGGTTGTCTGATTGTTGGGGTTTTCTCTGTACTATTGTAGGGTCTTGCCTCTAATGGCTCAGAACCTGCATTCATATGGAAACTAGAAAATATTCTAACCCTGGTGGTGATCATTATCCTCAAACTACAGAGAAAACTGGACAAAAAAACTCCTGTTTACCTGAGAAAACTCCTGTCCTCAAACTGGACAGGAGTTTGTTTTTGTTTTTTTTTACAATATAATGCACATTGAGGCAACTCTTGTTGTGATCTGATGCTATAGAAATAAAACTGAACTGAATTAAATGTTCTGCGTGCCAGATGTTAAAATTTGTTGCATCAAAATGGGAAAAAAAACCCTCCACAATTACGTGATTTCATTAGGATCCTCTGTATCCCACGTCGACATTCATTCACCCAAACATTACACCTACATATGATCTTGCTCCAAAACCATAAGAAATAACCTGCTGCTGCATCATCCTCCACTCCTCTGGGAGGCTCTCCATTTGCTTTTCTATTTTGGAATCTGGCTGCAGGGGGATATGCTACTTCTGGCCCAATCATGGCCCACTTTCACTCGCTGGCTCACAGCTGATGTTCCAGTTCATCCACATTCCTACAGGGGATGATAATAGTACGATAATCGAGCAGTAATTAGGTAACACTTAGCGTCAACTCACAGTGATGTATTACTTGACTCTGGGGTACAAAAGTAGTGTTGAGGCACCGACTAATGGATAAAAAAAAAAAATCATTATTATATAATTTTTGCGCCAATTCATGATTCATGAAGTGGTGAGTTTGATGAGTCATAGATATTTATGAATAAATCAGAACCTCCTCATTTGTTAATACTGTTCTCTGATCACTGATTTTTATTTACACATCCTTGCTAGAAATTCAGCGACTACTTACTAACATTTATTATTAATGCTAACTTGTGCGTGCGTGCGTGCGTGCGTGCGTGCGTACTTCTCGCTGTCTGTGATGCTGCCTGCCTTCCATTTGAGCCTCATACCTGCCAGACATTTCCACTTCACTATGACAGCAGTCCCAGTTGGCCAGGGTGCCTAGACCTTCTTTTTTTCCCCACAGCAGCATCTCATAGCAGCAAAAGCACAGGTGTAACTGATAATATTAAAAATGACTGCATTTCATTTTGTTGAGCCTGTTCCGGGGTCTTAGTATTGTGCATGCTGGCTCTGTGTCACAGCTCTCTGAGACACTTGATGGAACTGATCCACCATGAATGAAATTTGTTCACCTGTGCTTTCCCAGCTGGCCCAATTGAAAAAAGCTGTCATGGAAAAGAAAGATAAAAGGCGAATATAACAAATTTAACTCATTCACTGGAAAGACGGTACTTATAATAGTATTTCATTGAAAATTACTGAGTTAATCTACTACATGTATCTGATATTTTCCCTTATCATGAAAGGGATGGCTTTTATTTAATAAAAACAACTTAACTGCATCTACTGAAAGCTCATAACTGTATCTGGATATTGTGCATCATGGCTCACTGTCACGGCTCGTTGGGAAACAGATACGTAGTAAGCCAATTACATGGCCGCAACTCAAAGCATTTAGGCATGCAGACGTGGCCAAGATGATGTGCTGAAGTTCAAATCAAGCAAGAGACTCTGAACATGGCATGTTTGCTGGTGTTGGGCTGGTCTCAGCAAAGAACAGGAGACCGATGCTCCAGTTTACTGTGGCTCACCAAAACTGGACTGGAAAAAGGTTGCCTAGTATGATGACTCTCAATTTCTGTTGCCACGTTTGGATAATACATCATGAAAGCGTGGACCCATCCTGGCTTGTATCAATGGTTCAGGTTGGTGGTGGAGGTAATGGTGAGGGCATTTCCTTGGCAAAGTTATGGCCCCTTAAATGTTTAAATATTCCACCCTAACTGAGTATCATCAAATCCATCCCTTCATGACTAAAGTGCATTCACCTTCTGATTCCAGCAGGATGTTATCACAGGCTCAAATCATTTCAAACTGGTTTCTTGAACATGGCAGTGAGTTCCCTGTACTCCCTGTAAATGGCCTCCAAACTCATCAGAGCTCAATCCAACAGGGCACTTTTCAGATGTGGTGAGAGATCAAATCTGCAGCAACTGTGTGATGCTATCATGTCAACATCAACCAAAATCTCAGAGGAATGTTTGAAGGACCTTGATGAACGTGTGCCATGAAGAATTAATGCAGTTGTGAAGGCAACCTAGTATAAGCAAGGTGTACCTAATGAAGTGGCTGGCGAGTGAATACGCTTGGCCTTGTGAGCATGTTAATATCTGCATCGTTCCACATATACGAGTGTTTCTGTGTATAGTGATCTGCCATCATACAGTATGCATTATCTTATCATACAACACAGGGTTTCTAACTGATTGAGACGACTTTAAAAAGGCTTCAAATTCTAAATAACTTAAACTATTTATTCCGATCTTGTGCTTCAGTGAACAAAATCTGTGTGGTCAGACTTTAAAGCAGCAAAAAGTGGGACCTGGCAAACTCCCCTGCATGTGGTCATCAATCAAACTCTGGCTGGGGTCCTTTAAATCACCACTGATCAACTGACATACCAAATTGCAGCACAGTTTGTAAGCAGCAGAAAATAACTTTGACTTCAATAATTTTTTCTTTACGTTTTTCCAGCGGAGCGCAAGAAAATACAAATCACACAGCGCCGACCATTTTAATACTGCTCCAATTGCTTTTCCACAATGCGGGCTTTGTGTAAGCTCTGGTTTACAAGCCAGGACCGCTCTTTCTCTCGTTATGCTGAGTTGTGATGCCAGCATTGATAATACTGTCCCGGAGCATTTAAAGGACACGGCAGAAGTCTGGCGACAAATGAAGAGCTGGGGTTTTTCTGCACAAAAGAATATTTGTCCCTCTCATTGCAATGTAATGTCATTTTTTATGAAGTAGTTTCATTAACAGACATTTGTGTTTGATAAATAATATTAGATTACAAATAAATGCACAGTATTTCTATTCATTTGGCTCCCTGTTAAGTCCATAATTGAATCTAAAAACCTTCTCCTCACATACAAGGTCTTGAATAATTAGGCCCCAGCATATCTTAATGGCCTCACAGTACTTTATGATCCAAACACACCACTTCACTCTCAGAGGTAGAGTATTTAAAAGTAAAATGGGAGGCAGAGCCTTGATCTTTCAGGCCCCTCTTCTTTGGAAACAGCTCCCAGTTTGGATTTGGGACATAGACACCCTCTCTACGTTTAGGATTAGTGTTTCTTTTAGATAAAACTTATAGTTACGACTGGACCCTGAATTATCCCTCAGTTACTCTGCAGTAGGCCTATGCTGCTGGGGGTGTTTCTTCTTTACTCTTGATATGTTAAAACACAACTCTTAAACATTAGTTGTTTGTTCGCTTCCCTAATGTGTTTCTTGTCCCGTCTCTTACCCATCCCCCTCCCTGAGCCTGGTTCTTCCTTTTAAAAGGGAGTTTTTCTTTCCTACTGTTCCAAAGTACAAGCTCACTGAGGGGTCATCTGATTGTTGGGCTTTTCGCTCTACTCTTGTAGGGTCTTTATCTTATGATATAAAGCGCCTTGACATAACTGCTGTTGTGATTTGGTGCTATATAAATGAAACTGAATTGAATTTGTGACAAATAGAGTAACGGGAGCATAGATTGACTAACGTAAATGGATTTTCTAGTTTTCTCTCGTTCCTTGAACACAGTGGATGTTACAGACAGCACGGAGCTTGGAGAACAATCACCTTTGAACAGAAAGATCAAATATAATTTAGCTTCCAATTTAATTTTCCCTTTTTCCTGTCCATCCCAGGTTAACTTGCAAAAATGACAGGCGGTTCTAAACAAATGTATAATCAATCAATTATAATTTTCAGTTTTTTATTTAAAAAAAACAACACGTCCCTGGTGAAACTCTGTGAGGCCTAAAATATTACAAGAATTTGCTGAGATTTCCATTTCAGAACCACACATCTCTGAAGCACTTCTTTATTGTATTTATTTATTTTTGTGTCAGAAGATAAATTGGAGATGGCACAGACAGCCAGTGGCCCACCAAAGAAATCCTGCAGTGAGGTCAGACAACAGAATGAATATAAAACGATCCAGAAACAAACTTTTCATCTGCCACAAACGGTTGAAACTTTCTTCATGTTGCTCTGAGGCTTAAAATGTCTCTCAGGGCAGACACACGTAAGATGATGCGGTTTAGAGATCATTTACGTAAAGCTTTGGCACACTTAGCTGATGACAATGCCTTAACAATGCCAGCAGTGAATGATTTAACCTGAGCAGGACACTTTCAGGTTGTTGTATCAGGGAGATGAGTACTATCTTCCATCCGATATAAACGTTTAAAGGAGACCAGTGGAGCTCAGCGCAAGCAGGCCACGTGACAGGCTCACGTGCACAATTTAAGGCAGATGTTAAAGTTTTATTTACCCTTAAGTGAGAAGGGGTGACGGCTTTTTTCACAAAAAATAATTCCTAGACATTTGAATTGTGGTCGTAGTGGCGGAGCAGCCGGGGTCCGTCTCCACCGGCCTTTTTAGACTGCAGTACCTGGATGAGTGCATGGGCGAAAATGAAAATGTGTCCAGACATTTAAGATTCCCAGTGGAGGAGTCATGCCAGCTTTGATGCTTCCACAGCGTTTCTCCTAATGCCCGCGTTTGCTGACACATCTTGACAAAAATGTTGAAATGTGAATGAGCAGTCGTGTCCTTCTCGAGTTGAATTATAAGCAGAAATCTGAAAGCCGGTCAATCAGCGGAGGGCTAAAGCTGCAGAAAACTCAGCCTTCTTAGGGTTTTGTTTTTTTCTTCTTCTTTTTGGAGTTTTTCTTTTTTTTTTATTGTTGTTGTTGTTGTACAATTTGGACACAGCCATGAACACAAAGCCAACACCACAGGAAGCTGTGTGATTCTTGCTTGTCTCCCTGCTGTTGAGCGAGTGCAAGACTACTAGCAGATTACAATCTCAGCATGGTTATCAGAGAAAATCGGTGTTATCAGACACTTGCCTCCAGTCAACTAAAAATAAATAAATAAACTGGAAAAAAAAAAAAGATTTGTAATGTAGGGCACCTCAATTTGAATATTTCATGCAGTACACCCGAGCATCAAACCCAGTCCCATCTGAAGTTAACGCGATTAGAGGCACTGCATTATTAACACAATCGGGCGGAAATGATTGTGCAGGGCGTGCATTAGTGGTCTCAAGAACAGTTTTCCATCAAATTTTATCTTCAGTGTGATTTCACGGCGTAAGCTGTGCTCATTTCTGCCTCTAATTTAAGAAAGAGACGGCTGCTCTTATCACGGGTACACAGAGGAGCGCTCATCGTTCCTTTTGAGTTGGGCTATCATGTGTTCCGTGCATTTGCCTGAAATCTTCACATCACCCTGTCAGCGTTCGCACACGTCTCCATCTTCCTACGCAATTACGGATAATTGTGGTATTGGAAAGGCAAGAGAGGAAAGCAACACTGCAATCTTCTAGTAATCCAATTCCACAACAGTTCTGCAGGGTGTTAAAAATCTCAAAGTATTAGTGCACATATTTTTTTCTTCCCAGCAACACAATGAGAAATTATTTCACTATTTTGACATTTGAAATTTCTCAAAATTACACCTGGAAGGAATTCATTTCGTATGAACACATCCAGCAAACAAGACACCTTGGGCTTGGACTGCGATGTAAGACTGAAAATGCTGAAAGGACAAAGAACAAAAACAGCTCTGATCACAAGCTTGCAGAAAGGAGACAACAAACGGGGGCACGACAGCCCCTCAGCTGCAGCAGGACAGGAATGGCAGTAATAAATTATGTGCCAGAAAGTAGGGGCTCCCTGCCAGGGTCGAATGCATTAACCATGCTGTTTAGAGTCCATAAAATAGTCCAGTTGTGCGCTCGAGGGGGAAACACGTTTATCTGGGGACAACGTGGAGTCCCACATGCTTGAATCTGTGACAAAGACATCAGGCTTACTTTGGAGACACAGGTAACCACAATATGAAAGGCAGCTGGTGCAAAAACGTGCAGAGCTGTCAAAGGAAAATCACATGAAAATGTTTTGGTGGTTTCAAACTGGGTTTCAAACTCAGGTGCAGTGAAGAGTTTCCCAACCTGAGGCTGGAAAAGTGTAGGTGGAGAAGTATTGGCAGCGGGAATGAAAAGGTTCACATGTTTAGGTTTGACTAACAAGAAAGGACACCTCCATTATCACTTCTTACCATTTTTTTTTTTTTTAAAGACCTTTTCTCTTGTGAGAACCCAAATTTTGTAGATCATTGAACTGCTGCATCATAAAGTGCGATTTATGATCATCTGAAGCACCTGCCGGGGCGTGGGGACGTCTGTGTAGAACATCCGCTACAGAAACCTCACACAAAGAGACGATCCAGACATAATTCTCTATCCAACCATTAGTGGCGGTTATCAGGTCTACCGCCTAACGCAACACCATCAGTGCCTTAAAATCTTCAGGCACCGCCTGAAGATATATGCTGTTATCTGAAATCTTAAACATGAAGGCGTCCGACCTGGCGCTCCAGTGTATTGTTCATAATTCTTGCGCAGCAAATCTCAAGAATTAGTTATGATTTTTATTTATTTATTTATTTATTTTTTATCCCCCACTCTGAGCTAGAGATCTTCACTTGCATGCAACAAATTCACCAGTTTTATTCCTGCCTATGCTCTGGAGGGATTTTGATGGAGAGGGTTCTTATATCATTCAGAGGCTGAATTATAGAACTTTTCATTCGTGGAAACATTGTTGCACAAGAAAACCATTAAAAATGGATCGCTAAGCCACACTGTTGGTGCCGGATGATGGGTTTTTGTTTTGTTTTGTTTTACTACAGAGTCACAGTTTGGGACAATCACATATATGTCGCACTTTAAAGATTCCCCAATGAACTAAATGTGTATTAATCCAATAAATGTAGTACGCGTTCCCGACTAAAAACTACAGAGAGGGTAACCTAAGAGTAAGGATACGCTTTATTTGTTTGTATCTACTGTACATAACAAGGCCTCACTTGCTGTCACTCAGTTTTAATGGTTTATATCTTCAGTGTGAACAAATCGATTTGGGTCAGAGCTTCAGGCAAGGTGGCAAAGTTAGAAAGTACTGTGAGACACACTCGTTCACTGCTGGTTTGCTTTCTTGAGATTTTTTTGGGTAGTAAAATATAGAAAAATATTGCAAGTGTTCTCCTTTAGTCTTCTTGAGTAGCTGGAAATCATTGGCAGGTGTCAACACTGCCTGTGCTGAGCAGAGTGTTCACTAACCTGAAAACCTTCATCGCCAGCCAAATTTCAGTGTCTGTGTCAGACAATTAGGCCGTGAGACAGGCTTTATAATGTATAAATCAATGCAGGTAAACTCTTCACAAACTGCCAGAACCTGATCAGACAGGAACACATTAAACAGAAAATCAGCACCAGGTAATAAGATATACACTAAAAATGTGCTTTAGCAATTTAATCAAACTATGACACTCGACGAGGCTGCTGAAGCTCTCTGGGAGGGATGTTTTGAAGCCCGGGGCACCAACATCAAAGACTCAGTCGCTTTTGGCACCGGAAATGGCCAGGGGGGGCTCTCTAGCTCTGGCTCAGTGGGATTAAGAGAGGCCATATGTAGCTGGGGGCCAGACCAAGCGGAGGTGCGAAAAACTTCTCAGTGAAAACAGCTCTCTGAAAGCCTCCCCTCTCTCAGTACACCTGTTTAGAATCAGCAGATAAGCACATGTCAAAAAATCTGAAATGAACTGATCTCTTTGAGCCTCCCAGCTGCTCCTGCAAAGCTGCAAGTTTATGATATGAGATTGCAGTTGTAATGGACAGTTGCCAGAGGTGATTGACCTTCACCCATTTAAAGGAGAGTCAGATATGTGGAAAAATATCACCCATCTGTGATGGGCAGTGTCTTGCAGGAGGCATTGTACGCAGCTTGAAGCTCATCATTGGGTTAGAAAGAGTGCGTGAAGGTAGAAAGGCCAAACAAGCCACATGGGTCCCTCCATATACGCGTTTCTTTTGGTCGTTTTTTTCTGCTTGGTGTTATTTACAGTGATTTGAGTTCAGAGTTCATAGACGGGCGTCAAAATGGAAAAAGTCAGCATGGTCAACATGATAATCAGAAGGGTTAATCATCACAAGCAGCTCTTTTTATGTTACACACCAGTACGATAATCTGTTCTGCTGCTGACATATTTAGAAAAGGATAAAAATATCTTTCTTAGGGTTTTCAGAAGATATCTCAAAATCCAAATATATGTGATTTCCAAGCCTGAGGTCAATACAGTGATGTTAGCCTACTGGTCTTCCTCTGGTTTAACCTTGACGCAGTGCTGCTGGGTGGCAACATAACCATGTTTTGTGCATTGTATGATGACACAGTAGATGTGCCATAGAAGAAAAAGCACAGATCCACTTTTAATAGCATTAGGGTCATATCAGCCTCAAACCAGCACAAGGCTTCTGCTGGACTGTCTCAGATTTGCATAAAAATTTATGCAAATCAAATTTATGACAGAAAAATCTCTCTTTTTTTTACAAAATAATTCCACTAGAGGTTTGAGTGATAGCAGCGCAGGTTAATCTGGACTATACAAAAGTTGTAATCATATTTAAATACAACCTCAGGTGAAGAACAACACATGACACATTACACCATGTCATTAATTATTTAACAAACACTTAGATCCAGCTTTAGCAGCCATAATCATTTTCTTTATGCCTTTATCAGTCTTTCTCATCATTGTGGAGGAATTTTGGCTCACTCTTATCTTTACAAAGCTGCTTCAGTTGGTTAGGATTTAATAACAGCTCTTTTAGAGATCTGAATCAGGTAGGGGTCTGGACTTTGAGTTCACGGCTGGCTCAATGACTGCAAAGTACCCAGGCCCTGTGGCTCCAAAACCAGCCCATATCACCACCCCTCCACCACCGTGCTTGACAGTTGATATGAAGTGTCTGTGCTGATATGCTGTGTTTGATTTTCTCCAAACTGGGCACCGTTCATCATGGTCAAACATCTCCAATTTGGCCTTGTTTGTCCAAACGTCTTATGGTTTCTTCAGATGCAACATTGCAAACCTGTGCCAATTTTGGGTTTTTTTGAGAGAAAAGTCTTTGTTCTGGCAACCCTACAAAGTCATAATTGTTCAGTCTTTCACTAATTGTACTCTCACGAATTTTAACATTTAACGTGCTAACCGAGGTCTGAGCCTGAGATGCAGCTCTCAGTTTTTTGTGTTGTTTTTTTTTGCAGTTTCTCTAAACATTGCACAGTTTGACCTTAGAGTGAATTTGCACTTCTGGGAAGACTGGCAGCAGCCTTAAATAGTTTCCACTTGTGAATAAAATCTTTCTCACTGCAGAATGATGGACTTGAAATTGTTTGGAAGTGCCCTCATAACCCTTCCCAGATTGATGGGCAGCAGCAACACATGCGTCTCTAAGATCACTGCTGCCGTCTTTCCTTCTTGACATTGTGTTAAGACACACCCGAACGCTCCAATCCAGGAAACTGCTAAAACTTCTCCCTTTTTTAAAAGGTGCTCACACTCGCTGATGATCAGTTGATAAAAAACATTTAATTAGCAGCACCTGGCTGCTACTGACCTTCTTTACTTGGTTTCTCACACGCTGCTTCTGAATTTTGGATGAATTTTTGTTAAATAAGTAATGGCATGGTGTGGTATGTCATATGCAGTTGTTCATCTGAGGTTGTTTTTACATAATTTATGTTCGAATGTGCCCTGATACATTAAACCTTAGCACTGAAGGAGTGTGTGTGCTTGCTTTCTGTGGAAACGGGGTGAACTTGCTCTCTAAGCATGCAAAGCCATCATGCGTAGTCACGCTTTCGTTTTTATGGTTTAATGGTGACAGATTTCCAAAAGTCTTAAATGTGTTTTAGGAAGTATTTACGCAGGCTTTGTGGAAACAGCTGGGAGTTAAAGCCTCCATAATTTAATACAAGCTGAGATGAAGTGAGACAGATATTAGACGTAAACAAATGATTAAAACTTCCATTCAGTTACTAAACACAGTGAGCCATGAGGCTATACACATCCACCTTACAGCGTTAGAGTCTCGGTTGTCTCAGGTTGTTTTTCGCCCTGTTGTCTGAAGGGATTAGCTGAGTTTTCAATGAAAAATGCATGGGGGGATGTTTTTGTTTGGTTTTTTTTGCTTGAACCTCAGGGCTGATTATTTCTTTTAGTCCTGAATATTTCATGTTATAAATGTATTTTAACATAACATGTGAAAGCAAGTTTGCAAAGGCTTAAAATATTTAGGAGCAAACATAATAGTTCAGAATATATTTGTGTGTTTTAAACTTTTAGTGAGGGCTGACCGCTTTGTTCTTTGCATTCGGGTTGAGGATGGACATACCCCTGGAGAGCCATGCGGGAAATTCTTATTTAACGGTGGAAGAAAACACTGGGTCAAAGCGCCACATTAACCATTTTTAAAGCTTAGTATCTTACAGCAATGTTGTCTGGAGTGCTTCTTTTTAAAAATAAACCTTGCATTAACATTAAGAATGAATGCTGTGATATACATGGTTATATAGGGGGCTGTCACCGTGTCCTGCTTTCTGGCATGTCCTTAGTGAGGCATCAGTGTAGTATGTATACACACAAGTTACAACATGTGATTTACACAAAATAAAAAGCAGCAGTACTCAGGGTAGTATGAGCTTCCATCACAGAAAATTGAATCCCCCATCAGTGAAAACAGGTACGAATTTTGGGTTGATGTATTATTTTTAATGTCTGCACTCTAATTTGATTTCTTTGTGACATGCACAGAGGTCTTCAGTAAACTCACGAGTACAGTGGGTGTGAATATGGGGGGAGAAGCAGAGCAAAAATGCCTCCGGATGGTGACAGTGGGACAAAAATAGCTCATGAGAATTGGCAGTGGACTTTCGCTGCCAGTCACTGACCGGTTTCCTTCAAACCCTCAGTGCAGAGAATCATTTCTAAAAGGTTGGTGTGCACAGTCAGCCCCGCAGGATTTCCATCTGTAAGACCTTTGATACCTTCTACAGGAGACGCTGCTTTATTCCAATCTGACATTGTTTACTGAAGACGAAGAGAAATGTGCGCACAACATAAATTAATGAGATGCCTGAGAATACAATGCACAGCAGCATTCTGAATATCAGCAGGTCTGATAAAACACAGATGAGACCCTGCGCGTTTAGTACACAAACAGATTTATTGTCCCAGAAACACTTTTTAAACCAATTTTTCTTGATTTTTTTTTAGGCCCAAGTTCACTGCGGCTGCGGTGCTGACAGTAGCAAGTCAGCATTAACTGCAAATAAAACCCAAGGAGCTGTATTAATTTGATGAACAAGGCTGGCTGCAGAGATCGTAGAGGGCACCTTCGGGAAGAATATTTAAATAGTTGTACATATAAAAATGGGAAAACACTAAACTCTGTAACCTAAATAAAAACAGTTAGGTCTGAATAAAGAGGCTATAAAACTGTACGTTAAGAGCTGTGCCAGCTGAGCAGTGAAATTTTTAGATTCTTTACATAGTTATGAGTATTTATACTGCACTGTAAAACCCTCCATTACAGGTAAAAGGTACTAGCAATGTGTACAATTAAGCAGCACACTTTGGTTATAGTCTTATAAAAAAAGAAAAAAGTCTATTAATCTCCAATATCCTGCTATTTTACTCCTGGTCTCATGTTTTGTTTTGGTGTTTTTTGAGTGTAAAACACTTTGTGATT
>VOQK01042326.1:31144-41559 GCA_015052645.1 Benitochromis conjunctus | reverse complement strand
GCTTCTGAGAGTATCTAACCTCGAGGAGGAGAACAGGATTCTGGGTCTGGACAAAGCCCAGCTAACTGCAAAAACAAAGGCAATGCAGGCTGAGCTGGAGCTCTCCTGGCAAGCTAACAGGTAGTAAATATCCAGTGTTCTTTGTTTGCTCTTATCACACACATGAAACCTGTACACAGCAGTGAGACACAGTTCTTGGAAGGTTTTCAGCACTGCTTGAGTCATTAAAACAAAAGAATGTTAAGATTACTATAACAGCATGCGGAACCAACTCCATTTTCAATATTTTAAAATGCTTTTGTGCAAAAAACATGCAGCATCTGGATCTGCTAAGAAAAAAAGCTGCCACGAAAACTGGTACATGGATGTGTAGTAAGAGTAAAAAAATCAATGTAAACTATTTATTGTTTATGACTGGAGCAGCTTGCTTTTGGTATATTTAAAAAAAAAAAGAAGCTCATGATAACTTGAAATTTAAGCGGTCTGATAATGTGCTTGACTCCTGCACTTCCTCTGAGCTCTGTGTTAAGATAAAAAAAAAAATCTAGCCTGTATTAATTAATATGGAAAAAAGTCCACTTAGTAAGTGTGATGCACGTGACTTTCACCTGGGAAAACATGGTTCATATCCTGTGTGGGGATCAGTGCCAGCAAGCTCGTCTGATGGGAAACAGGAGAGCTTTCTATTTTCATATAATTACTCTTTTTTTCTTTTTTAGATTTCTGTCCAACATTGCAGCTGGTGATTCATTCTTTTATCATATTTGTCTTGTTTTGAGACCTGGCATAATTACAGTATTACCACAGTGTTGCACAACTTGAACCTATCCACCCAGAATAAAGTGTCATCTGCTTAGTTGCTTAACTAGATGTGAAATTCAATTCAGTGCCTTCTTCCCAACTTGTAGGAAAGGCCAGCAGAAAGATAGACTAGGTCTTGCATCACCTTTTCTTTAGGGTGGGGGATAATCACTTATCTCATTAAAAAAGAAGCCTGAAATGTACAGAAAAGAAAATGATAAAAAGCTGTAGTGCTTTTCTGTGATCTTATTTTCTTGACATATGCTGAAGTATGAACTTTAAAAATAAAAAAAGAAAGCACTAGACAGTTCACTGTATATTAGGTTATTTTCCAACTGTAGGGATTGCAGGGGATTGCAGCTGGACTTAAATGCGTTCTGGTCTGGAGCCTTCTTCTCCCAGTAGATTTCTGCGTAGATTAATGTGAACTCTTTCAATATGAAGTGTGAAGTTTGTCAAAAGGTGTTTAATAACCAACATTTACCTCACCTTGTACAGATGGCGTGATCGCAAGTATCATCCAGCTAACCTGTTGTCCTTCTTCTTATTCAACCCTTCCATCTGCTGCTTTCCCTTTTCTTAACCCCTGCTCCTTTTTCTTTACCATGTTTTGCCCAAACCTCCCTTTCCCACACCATTTTCACGCCTCCATACTTTCTCTTTCTCTCTTCTCTTTCTTTTCTCTGCTTTTTTGGTCCTCTTTTAATCCTCTTTAACCCATTCCCTTCCTCACTCGCCTATATTTTCATCAATTAGGAAGGCTGAAAGAAGAATGAGTATGCTGAAGCAACAAAAGGAAGAGTGTGTGTTGAAGGAGGAAAAGACACGGCATTACCTGGGAGCTGTCATTTCTGTGGCAGAACACATTTCCCAGGAGAGGGACCGACTATTACACATGGTACTACTGATGCTACTGTAAAAAGATTTTTGTACCTCATCTGGCGCTGAATAGATGCACAAACATGAGGGTCTTGAAACTTTCCTTTGATAAAAAAAAAGGTCTAAATATACTAAATATTAAGTATTAATTCATTCACTTACTAATTAAGCTGTTTGTAGTAATGCCAACTTAGGTTATTGTTTATATAAAAATATAAACAGTAACCTAATAAATAAATAGTCACAGAAAAACTATTAGGCACCCAAAAACTGCTGGCAGATGCAAATCAAGACTGGCCACCCCTCAAAATTTGCTTAGCTGACTTTGACATTTTATGAAATCTTGATTGACACAGTGCTTAGCAGGTAACAAGTGAGTATTATTCTTATCCAGCTATCACATTTTATAGTACAAGTCTGCAGATTGGTTATACTGCCCTGAAGATAGACAGCGTTTGTGCCTCACCCATTTGGCTGCACAGGATTTCTGTAAATTGGCAACAGTTTGATGTCTTTCATTCATTTCCTTTATCCAATTCTCCCATAATCCCTCACTTCCTTTATCCAATTGTGCGTTCAACCCTCCCTCTGTGTTCCTTTTTTAGCTCAGTAACCCGCCATCTTCCCTGTCTGCCTCCCTAGGCATCATCTCTTCAGCAGGAAAAGCAGAGATTCATCAGCAGGATTCTCAGTGGCACGGTTCGATTTGGAAAACTACAAGAAGAAGTCAAAGTAAGTTTGTTTATTCAAACATCACGTTCAGAATACAGTCAGCTCCCCTGAAAACACTTCTTTTTTTTTTTTGTTACACATAACCACACCGATGTGGTTTTTTACACAACCACATCACTGGTTTTAAAAAGTCAAATCTAGCTCACTGGCTTACAGTGGGTTTGGTTTGTTTTAAAAATGTCTGCACATATGATTAAGGAGCCAGAAATCTCTTAATGTATTCCCAGAAGCTGCACTGCTACGTGGCAGGCAGGCAGGTTAATTTGATCTTAACCTCTGATGCCTGGCAAGCTTTTGAACTACACATTTGGTTCATCTGGTGCCTCAACTGATCAGGCTGAAACAGAACGTTCCCGTTCCAGTCCTCATGTCTGGTGTCTATTGATCAGCCCACTCTACTGGAATTGATAAACCATCTGCTTGTCAGCCTCCACTACTCACAACGCATAAATTGATGAACAGTTGTGTCTCGCAGATTGTCTTCTCTCAAGCTGACTTGAGTGGGCCTCTTAGATAATCTTCTCATTTTTAAGAGCGCATGCAATTAGGACCACACATTGTAAGCACGTTTCATGTAAAGAAAGCACCAGGATAATGATAATGATCAGAGGTTATTACGGGGTGCTGTTTGTGCTCTGTGACTGTGGTTATAGAGAACATACTGCTGTTATTCAATGTGCTATTTTACATACATTTTCTCACTTTGCCTGTCAGCACATCACTTTTCCTTTATGTTTGTCACTTTCTAAAAATCCTGATTCAATCCCCACCAGGCCATATGTTCTTTAGTTCAGGTTTACATTACTTTCATCTCATTTTGTTTTCACTTGACTTATAATTACAGATTAATTCAAATTAATTAAAGTTTAAATTAAACTATTATGCCATGAAATCTCATCTCTTATGTACAGTATTGCACTTGCATGTAGATGTCAGTACCAGACGCATGCATAGGTAATTTAAACTAGAATGCAGAGCCTCTTTCCTTCTTGTTCATTCTTTGGCAAAACCCCATTGATCCCACCCATTCCCACAGAAATAAAATGGAGCCTATTATAGTAAATCACCATGGTAGCCTTTTCTGCAGATATGAATCTTTCCACTATGGTTGACAGTTGTTGTGCACCATCAACTACAACTACTGTACAGTTGTATATTCTTCTTTTGTAATTGTTTATTATGATGTAAAAAATGGAACACTAGCTTTAGTGCCTTGCTCAGGGGCCAGTGGTATGTGTGTTCTGTCAGCAGCTCTTGTCACTCAAACCAGAGCAAGGAAAAACATCTCAGTGGGTTTAACAATTTTATTAGTGTCTCTATAGCAACAGCTCATAGAGAGAGGGAGAGAGAGAGAGAGCGAGAGAGAGTGTGTATGTGTGTGAATGTGAATCTCATAGGTGTTGATCAGACCATGAAAAAAGGAGAGCTGTAAATGTTGCCGTAAACAACATTTTCCCATCTTTTCCTGATAGTAAAACAAAACAACAACATCTGACATAAAGGTGAACTTTAAGGTTTGTAGTGGTTTCACAAAAGCATTATGGCTTAGGGACTGTCTTCAACACACAGATGGATTTTAAAATGAAATAAAAACCACGGTAAAGTCTTGATAGAGTATCAACACTTATTGTTTGGCCACTGCCTGCTGCAAGAATAGCCCTAACACACAATGGCACTGATTCTGAAACTCTGCTGGGTGGATGGAACAGTATCCCTCCAAAATGTTTTGATAATGGTAAAGAAAGGTTTTTAACATAAGCGTTACCCCCTCAACGAAACCCAAACCATCTCAGCAAAATGTCCCCACCTCACTACAGACCACCGTCCCTGTTAGTGTAGAGTTAAAGAGTCTTGGTTTTTACCTTGTATTTGTCACACATAATGTTGTTGTAAACCAACCATAACGTAATATGGCCGGCATGTGCGTCATCACAGTGTGGTATATAAAGAAAGCTTACACATAATTTAATTAAGATGAATTTATAGATTAATGAAACAAATCACTGAGTGTTTGCATTCTCTCATTTGCTCTGTGAGTCACAGCTATGGTGCTTTTCTGTAACCTGTCATATTCTGCCTTCTGTATCAAACGCAGACTGGTATATCCCAGTTCTTCAGTTTTTTTTATTTCTCACCTAATCAGTGTTTAAAGTATTTAGAGTTTACTTAAGCAAAATATGATGCAATGGTAGGTTAACATCAGTGGTTGCTGTTTTCACTCATTTCCATTCATAACAGGACTGCGTGCTTGTTATTGTTCTTGTCTGCGCTGCACTACTTACATCATTCTTTTATTTTTCAGAAGCCTCAGTTGTGGATAAATTACAAATAGCCAGTTACTCGGTTTGACAATATAAAATGTCATGTCTGAAAGGAGGGTGGTAGGGAAATACATACTCTAAAAGTATGTATTATACTATCTAAAAATATTATGTTTCTGTTATATTGTAACTGAAATATTTGAATAAAAACACCAATTATGATCATTCGTTTGTTAACACGTAGTGCAAGTGCATTGATTGCTCCACTTTCAGGTGTACAGCAGTTAGTTATTAGTTAGTTAAGTTAGCTAAGATATGTCAGTAATGACTGCCAGATGTTTCCTTTTTTGCATTTTTGTATTTGTAGCACACAGAAGTGTAGTGGCTATCCAGTCTTTTTTTTTTTTTTCCTCAGGCTTTTCTTCTGTTGAAAATGCGTTTAGTGACTGTATACGGCTCACACATAAAGACTTGGAAACCTGACTAGGACAAAAAAAAACCCCCCACCTCATTGATAAAGAAGAATAACAGCCGCTGGGAATGATAGCAGAGGAAATTGATCTATTTAGCACAGCATTGTGGAAAATTTATAGAAAAAAAAAACAAGTGAGCACAGGGAAGGTCCTTCTATGGAAAAGGACTGCAGCTGATAACAGAAAAATCCTGAGAGCTGCAAAAAAAAACAAAAAACTTCATCATCACTGATATCACCACCAGTTTGAGAGTGGATAACACCACAATCTGCAGCTCAAGGACGATTTACTGTAGTGGAATTACAGAGGTTCATACCAAGGCTAGATTGGAATTATGCATGTTTGGAGCAAATGTTTAATGAACTAATGAAACCAAAATTTCTCAAAGTGAAAGTGAAAGAAAGACGGAAGACTCGATGTGATCCAAACCTCATTAAATATGAAAGAACTAATAAAATGTTGAGGGCATGTTCTGTGTGGTGGTAACACAGGGATGGGCAGTTCATTTTTAACAAGCTCAACTGAGTTTTGCTCAGTATTAATTTGATCTCTTTATAAGCTTGTCGGTGAAGTCTTCCACGACTGTCCCAGTTTCTCCTTCTCTTTGGACCCTTGGGAAAATTAATTGTCCATCCCTGCAAACACAATCATTTCAGAAGTATACACAAACATTTAGTTCGCCTATGCATGAAGCAATTCCCCCGTCTCGTTTAACGGGCCTTCCAAAAAATACAGTGACCCTAAGCACATTGCCTGTGCAGCCAAAGCTTTATCAGTGACAGCCAAGCCAGTCACCAGATTTAAAGCCTGTTGAGCCTTTTTTTCTAGCTGAAAAGAAGATTGAAGGAAGAAATCCCCTGTAACAAAGATCAGCTGAAGGCTGCTGTTTTGAAGCACCAAAGATGATAATAAAGCTTTTGTCATGTCAGGGGTCTGCAGACTTCGTAATCTTCAAAGAGCTATGAAGATTTATGACTGTTATGTCTGAAATGAGATAAAATTAGAAAAGGCATCTGCATATGAAACGCATGAAATAAGACTTAAATGCTAGTTTGTACCCCACTCATATTTTGGTTTCAAATTCAATTTAAATTGCAAAAAGTTTTTATTTTTGTTAATTAAAAAACAAAAAAATCAAATGAATAAATGCAACAGAAAATGATAGTCTGATAAATTCCTGATGGTTATGATGAAGAAAGTTCAAAGCCATCAAAGGGGTAAAAAAACCCACTAATGTTAAATTGACCAGATAAATCGAACCTTTGAAGTTGTGTAGGCCACATGATAACAGGATTTGGTGCACATAAACAAGTCATAACTTTTTAGAATTGGAAAACATTTAAGGGCAAATCCAGGCAAAGATTTGTAACAGCAGAAAAGTACAAATAGCAGTAGGGAAGTAAGCTTTTTTCTTTGTGGGAATGAATGAATGAAGTTTATCCTCAGGAAAGATTAGATCTGATGTGAGTGTTGAGTACCAGGCAGTATCGAACCAGGCAACTGTGCATTATGTTGTCACATAAAACCTCTACATGACTTAATGTAGTTCGCTCTTCAGAAGGTATGAAGAATCCACAAAAAGGCTTTTTTCCCCAATGAAAGGGATCAAAATGGAATTGTGAATGTTATTCCTGTCCCCTTATCTTTATACCTGCTAAAGTCCTTTTTGTTCTTTCTCTCATTGCAGCTTATGTGGACTTGCTCTACAAGCTCAGTTACTTAAATCGGTGATAACTGATTGAGATCAGAGGTTTTCTACCACAGGCTCAGTTTTAATACAAACCTGAAATACTAGCAGATGCTAACAGTTGCTTTCTTTTTAATGAACAGCTCTTGCTCTTGGTGATTACTGTCAGCCTGCGGTGATTGTAATATGTGTTGCCACCTAATGAGTTGAAAAATAGGGATTGTGCATTAAGTGTGTGCTATAAAGAGAAACAGATTGTGACTACATTATTCATATGCAATTAAAATTCATGCTCCTCCATCTCCTGGGTACACCTGAAAATGTTAAATATTTTAGTGAGTGCATGTATAAATATAGCCAGGTCACAGGTTTGACCCATTCTGCTGCTTGACGTCAGTGTGGGATGACTTTTTTCTGCTTTCATATTTTCCTCCACTTTTTCCCCTCCTCATTGCATTTGTATGAACATTTACAGAAGTGATTGCTCTAAATAGTAGGATCACATAGGATATTTATTTGTTCTACCCTCTTGGTTTGTTGACCTTTGACCCTCCTCCTTCTTTGTGCTTACTGTTCAAGAATGGCTTGAGTGAATCAATTTGGCTAATTGTGTTTGACAGCTGAAAACCAGAAACCACAGACTATGCTAATTAGTACCATTTTCAAAGCAAAAAAAAAAAAACGGTTGCTAAGGAAAATAATGACAGTGAGCTCATTGAATTACCCACACAGAGTTTTGTCATACTCAAGGCTGTCCTATATTTGCACCAATTTGGTACTTGTCTTTTCAGATGTAAGGAAGAGTGGGTTTTTTTTTTTAATGGAAGCTGTCACTCAGCTCAGAAAGATGAAAGGCAGGGTCCTTTGGATGTCGTATTGTACAACAAGCAGGACAAACACTTGACTGACACGAAGACTTTGTAACAGATCTTACCAAATAGAGCAAAAATAATAACTCTGCTCCTCTTTGCTGACCTGCTGCTGATATCTGTCATCACTAATATCTCTTCTAAATTTGAGCCCTTCATTTAAGAATCGTTTCTTCTTCTTATGTCTGTTCAGGTAATTGTTCCTCATCGAGTCTAAGCTCACTGTGGCTTATTTACTGTGTGTCTTTGGTGAAAATAGTATTGCACAATAGTATACCACAAAAAAATCAAAGATTTTTGTCAAGTAAAAATCTATAATTCTCAGTTGCCATTATTCAAAAAGAATGAAATTGTTATCCTTTTCTCTTATCCTCACACCTGGCAGTAGTATTGAGTCACTGTTTTCATCAAGCTTTAGAAGGTTTGGAGATAATCATGTCAAAAATTGAGCTTAGAGTCTGTAGAAATCATCTAAAGATGAAAAATCCCACTTCTACGAACACAGCTGGGTTTTGTGAAATCACATATGAGCTCTTGCCTTTATGATTTTATTGGTTTGACAGCATCTTGTCTCTCTAAGCTTGAAAAGATTGACTGCGCAAAAATCTCACAAATATCAGACGGGAGGTAGCAGGAGGGAAAATATGCACACGAGCAACCTGTAGAAGAAAATAGTTCCATTTATTTCATTGCCTAGTAGCATCTTCGCTCGGTAGCATAGTGCTAAGCTGCTGCCACTATATCATAAGCAGAAATACAGGAAATCATAAAAGATAAAATGTACAGCAACAGAGCAGTTGACAAAGGAAATCCAAGAAATAACAATACAGAAGAGAGAAAATGTTTATCACTCAAATCAATTGTAAATGCTACATCTGCATTTTGATGAAATGTATCATTACCCGACTTCAGTCATTGGCCCCTCAGCCCCTCAGTTATCAACATGTTAACAGAAAAGGCTCTAAATGTAAAATAGAGCCTACTTTTGAATTCAACAAAGGTCTTACTATACTCTCCTGCTCATGAACTTTGTTTGATTTAGTTTGATGTACAGAATGAAATGCCCCTGTAAAGCAGTTAAATGTTAAAACTATTTTAAGTGGTTCTGGAAATGTCAGGCACTGCTGGATACAATTAAATGTGTCTCAGAAGAGAAATTTTTGCTACAATAAAACAAAGCTTTAAGGGAAATTTCTTTCTGCAACACAAAGGAAAAATAGCATTTAAATATATGGTACAAAGCACAGTAAAATTCTGGCCTTTTCTTTCTTTCTTTTTTATAAAACTGAATTAAAACACAATTTGTTGAGTCAGTATTTCCAGGTGGTGCATGTAAGAAGAGCCTTTTTTTAAAACATGCAACAGACAATTAAGACAGCTGTTGCAAAACATGTGCAAATTTGGCTTTTACCACGACACTCCCCTTACCATAAATAGTATCTTTGAGCAAAACAAGGTCATTCCCTGTACCAAAGAGTCAAGACGTTGCTAAAGCCAAAGGACAAACTGAATGGAGGGTGTGTTGTTTGATAGGAAGTATCAAAAAAACCTGAGGTATGAGCCTAGTTTATGCCTCACATGCACAGCAGCCCAAATGGAGTGAGAGCTAGAGGTGCAGAAATGCATATTCACTAACAGCAAGAACCTCGTCACACCTCTGCCTCTGTGCTTTTTGTGTAACAGATAAATTATGGCCAAGTCACAGGTTTTCATTGGTGTTTTGTATGTTGTCATGGCAAAAAACATGCATTGCATGCAGACAGTTTTTTCGAAAGTGAGGAAAGCTGAAAAATCGAGCCAGATGGGCAACATACAGAAAATGTCAAGTCACTATGTTTGCAGTTCTCACACTATGACCTGACATTCACACTCACTTTGAGGAACAGGGTTTCAAGTAGGATATTAAACTGTTGTAACAAAAATGCAGCAGGCTCATAATAAACCACAGATAGCCACCGACCTAAATCACACCCAAATTTTTTTTCTTTTTGTTGTTGGCAGCTGTCAGTTGCAGTAATTCATTGGTTTGAAAAACAACTAAATAAACGCACCTTTATTATAAACCATTATAATGCTTTGAAAATTGTATTCACATTTCATATCAGTTCATATAATCCCAAATGTAATTTAAAAAGGTTTGCGTCCCGGATTTTTGGACATAAACAATGTTGATAATTGAGGGCACAGGACTCCTGTCAGTGTTGTTATTATGCAAGTCGAGGATTAAAGGTTTGTTGTCAAATGCTATGTTAGACTAGGTCAACACACAACACATAACAAAAAAAGGTCACAGATGTACATCACAGAAAAGTCGGTATAGGCTGCTGACAGACCATGCCAGTGGCTCTTGTTTCTCTTGACCAAGCTGGTGTCTCAGTTGAAGCAGTACGTCTAACAAAAGCACAGCACATCACTGAAAACTGTCTTATTTTGTCTCACTGGCCTTTTATTTGCATGAAGGCAACTGACTGCTCAGCTTGTTATGCCTGTGCAGCACTGCAAAAACTCGAAATCTTACAAGTATATTTGTCTTATTTCTAGTCAAAATAATCTCATCACACTTAAAATAAGACACAATCAGCTGCAGAGTAACATTTCAGTAAGACATAGGAACTTGTTTTTAGACAGTGCACCTTAAAACTGGAGGATTTTCATTTGTTCCATTGGCAGATTTTTTCACTTATTTCAAGCAGACATATCTTGTATTAAGTGA
>VOQK01042325.1:24151-42768 GCA_015052645.1 Benitochromis conjunctus | reverse complement strand
ACATCTTTAATGGTCTACACTTAGACACACACATTTGGAATCTTATACATGTGAAGTAGCTTTATTACACACACACACTAGTCATACTACTATTGCACAGTAGTAACCTCAAAGCACCACCTTGCATTGCCTTGGCACACATGTGAAGATGCAGAATGTGAAGAGCATTAGATATTAAGAGTTTTATAAATATGCAAAAATGGTTTTGGTGCAATCACATCACACAAGGGTAAAAAAAAAAAGAACACAAAAGAACAAAGCCAGTAGAGAATGAAGCAAATCATTTGTCCACAGGCGCCTGCACGCACATCAAACAGGGACAAAGAAAATCCTATTCTGCTTCAAAGACTGCCAAACAAGCATGGTATTAGAGCAGCTTGACTCAGAATAAGGGTGTTGGGGAAATGAGTTGTATGTGAAGTTGCGTTACTTAATAATTGAACGAGCACAGAGTCAGGCTCGCTATGCCCTGGGTGTGCGAGAACAACGTCTGACTGCGTTTAAGTGCCGGCTTTAAGGTTTCTCTCTGTAGGATAATGTGTTTCCACCGAGTTCTTAGCAGCAGAGTCATGAGACGCTCTGGGAAAAGAGGGTGAAGTCAAGGCAGATACTGTCGGATTATGAGTTCTGGACTCTCTTAAACATGTGAAATCAAAAGGCTTTAAAAATACTTTTTCTCACATTCTTATGAACAGCAGTGTGACCATAAATGCATATGAGGGTTACAAAAAGTGTGAACTAAATCAATGAAACACGATTCAAATGAAACCAAAGCTTTGATAAAGCGTGATGCATGAGGCATTGCTAAAAATAGCCTTAACCCAACAGGCTTCCCAGGCCAATTAACATAATTATCAATTATCATCCAATTGCAATGATCATACAACGTCTACCTGAGCACACTGCCATTAAACTGCAGTCACTTTGAAGCGTCTTTCAGGGGTAAATAGAAGTGGACGCTGTACTTAAAAGTACCACTAGAGGCAGCAGAGCACCACAAGAGGAAGAATTAGGCTTCATTACCTACAGGATGTCAGAGTGGCACCTGCATCTACTGACACACATTATCTATGTTTGTCTCTCCTACACACATCCATTTACAGACCTACACACACACACTTTCAGATACTCTTATGCACATGTGGACTTCACTGAGCACAAAAGGCATTAACAGCGATGTGACAGTAAATGAATACAGAGGTTACTCCCAAAGGCAGAACAGTTTTCTTGGGATGTTTTTAGAAATACTTGAAATTTGAATTTGTTTATTGCATAATGTAAACAAAAGGGAAGTTTAAAGCCCAGTTTTCAGGTGCTCTATGGCTTTTTCTACATTTTTGAGTAAGGTTGCAAAAAATGTGCACCACATCCATGAAATATGCCAAAATTTTGATAAATATAAATGGCACGAGGCACTGCTCAAAAACAGGCTTCCAAAGCTTTACAAATATGCAATTATCACAATATTTCTACCTCGGCGCACTGCCATTAGACTACAGTCACGGTGAAGCGTTTTTCTGGGGTAAATAATGGTGGAAGGTGTAATTAAGAAAAGTACCACCAGAGGCACCAGAGCACCACATGAGGAAGAATTAGGCGTCATTACCAACAGGATGTCAGAGTGGCACCTACATCTACTGACACACATTATCTATGTTTGTCTCTCCTACACACATCCATTAACAGATCTACACACACACACTTACAGATACTCTTATGCGCGTGCAAACTTTACTGAGCACAAAAGGCTTTCAGATGGCTTCATTAGTAATCCCCTCCTCAAAGCTGATACCGATCAATAACGGCCCCCTTTGCAGAGGGGACCGAAATGAGCGTCGCATCCTCCAGTGATAACAATGGAGATGTTTGCTGCCTGTAATTGCATTTCCAGCGCCACAGCTGAAAGGACCCGTCAGCTGTAAGTAGACCGTATTTACACAACAAATTGCCTTAGAGAGAGGCTGGGCGAGGAGAGGAGAGACTCCCAGAGGTTTCTGGGGCCATTTTTGTGTTTGGGGCCATTTTTGAGAGCGATAGAGGGAGTAGAGTGAGAGGAAAGACTGTTGCTGGTTATTTGTGCTTCTCTGTAGTCTTTTCTCTAAAACAGGCTTATAAATGCAAAAATATAGAAACAAATTACGTTTGATGCGCAGTAACCACAGATCAAGGTTACCGCCCTCTATCTAAAGCTGCAATTTATGTAAAAACTAAAAGATCATACTCATTTGTGAGTCTTTTTACTGCAGGTGCAGCACTTGTTGGAAGTCATTTTTAATTCTCAGTCATTGTGAGCAGGAAAGAAAACACTTCATCATCATTCTGAACAACAGAAATGCCGATCAGTGTCAGGGTGAGTCTTATCATTAATGATTGTGTTTATTCACGATCGTTTTGCTAATCACTCATGATAAAGAACAGGGTTTGTCACTGGCAGAAAAAAAAAAAGGAACGCAGCACACACGTGCAGAGTAACGCTTAGCTAGACACAAAAAGAAACGGGTGGTTTTATCCCGCCCATTACGTATGAATGCGTTTAGCGATGCACGGGTGTCCCCTTTTTTAACATGAAACGTCAGCGAGAGGCAAATTAAAGTCATTCTCTCAGGGGGGGTAGATCCTCCACTCCCTCAGAACAGTGTGCTATCAAATTTCCTCATGCTTCACAGCGCGAGAGAAAGTCATTTTGTATAAATTATGTTTACCCGATACTGAGCTGTCCAAATTACTAAAATGAGGTCAATGTGTGACCGCGTTTCGCACAATGCTGCAGCTCACTCACCACGCTGAGAACAGCATCGTGCTATATCATCACTGCATTTGACTGTAAAGATGCGTTACTTGTTTAAGGTGAAACCAAAGAGAGGGATCCACGAATAGAAGCTTTCTGGAAAATATTTGCTACGACTACCTTTATTCTTCAACACAGCCTAAACTGAGCTTTCTTGTAGTTTTTCTTGTAGTTTAAGGAGTCCTTAAGAATATTTCTCCAGGCTTCTTGAAGGACATTCAGCTCTCTTTGTTGGATGTTAGCTGCCTTTTGTTCTGATCTCTGTCAAGATGTTGAGGTTCAGGCTCTAGGGAAGCAAATCCATGATTGAGAACGTTCCCCTGAATTTCTTTCTATCCAGCTTGTGCTTTTATTTCATTGGTATTGTGTTTGGGATCATTGCCATGCTGAAAAATGAAGCTGATGCCAATCAGACACTTTCCAGATGGGCCTGTGTGGTTGATAAAAAAAAAACTTTTTTGGGTTCATGATCCCAGAAATTATGATAAGAAGTCCAACAACGCTGGTTGAAATGCAGCTGAAAAACCATGACAGAGCCCCCACCATGTTTTAGAGATGGTTGTAGTTAAAGTTGTACCTCCGCTCCTGACCTCCTAATGAAGGTAGACAATGACGGCTGGATTGGAATTAGGATTGGGTTGATGCGTCTTGAGGTCACGGTCACCGGGATTTGAACTCCTCTGAGATTTTTTCTAGATTGGATTAGGACTTTCAGATTCTTACAATGTTTCCTAACCTTTTTGAGCCACAGCACATATTTCACATTAGAAAAATCACACGGCACACCACCAAACAAAAATGTCACATAAAAGCATATTGATAATTCCCCCCCACCCCACCAGGTATAGCAGAATTGGCTCGGTTTGACCCCAATATACCTTTTTTGCTTTCTTCTGACCACTACTCATGCTAGGGCCTTCATCTGGGTCGGACGTTTCTCCAGGACCCAGGTCAGATTGATTTTCTTTTCAAATATTTATCTATTGCTATTACACGCCGCATCATCTCACAACATAACGATTATGTCATTTCTTCTGTTTTACTGGCAGTTAGCAACCCATTTAATTAGAGCAGGTAGTTCTACTGCCCTCTAGAGGAAGAGAATGTAATTGTTCTGACGTTACTCACGCCGATCGCTTAAAGCACTAATCAGGTGGAACCAGATAATCTCCCACGACACACCTGAACATTTCAGCACAGTGGAAACGCTGTCCTAGGTGACTTCCTTCTTCAGTTATCGCATTACCAAGATTTTCAGAAAACCTGACCTCTGACCTTGACCTTGAGTTCGAGGTCACTGAGACTCAAACTCATTTGAGATTTTTAGTAGATACACTTATGGCATAAATTTCAAAATGCTACATCGCCTCATCCTTGCGTTATCATGTTCACAAATTTGGCTGTCCATCCTGTCAGCCTTCCCGGCAGGGTGACGACAACACCCCATCAGGCTTTTATGACTGAGGGGTAAAAATTGCAAGAGTGTCTGGCTCCTTGGAAACAAAATATTAAGAAAAAAGAGGTAGTTAAACATTTTTGCACAGTACCTAAAGTCTGGAGATGGTTGAGGCAAAGAGAAGAAGAAAGCTGTATCTTACTCAAACAGAATACAAGAAAATCTGGATTTTCTCTATTTTATTTTCTCGGCGAGAACAACTTCAGGTTTACTGGAAGAGAACCGTTCAGATGCAAAACTACACAAGAGCTTCTCAGAGTTTTGTTTGTACAGTTGATTCAAATCCTTTGGCGTGTGAGCAATGATCACTCTGCATGAAAGAGCGGGAAAAAACTAATCAGAAAACTAAAAAAAAGTGCAAGTCGTTTCAGTTTTGCCGGTGGTAACAAGCTCACGCCATCAATAAGACAGGATTTCAAAAACCACTGACATGAAAAACGCGACTGCATTGGGTTTAGGCGCCCGCACATTACATCAACCCTTGATTTCATTGCAGCGCTGCCGTTCGTTCTATCCACCTGAAAATTCTCCTTACATTTAAGGTTATTTATTGGCCGTGACATGAGCAAATATGTGCACTAGCACTCTTAGCACCATCTGCTGTGCAATGATAGCCGCTTCTATTAAATGCTGCTGGGTTTTAAGAGTGTGAGGTGACAAACGCTGTTATGGCTTCAGTTGACCTTCAGATAAGAAAACTCATCTCCGCTGGGAATGTATAAGCAATCAGTCGACAGAAAAAGAAAAACACGGAAAGCAGAGCAAATTATATATTTTGTTATTAGAATGTGATTGCGGGGGATAAAGTCACTGGCCATGTGTTTCGCCTGATGGAGAAGTTGAGCAGATGAATTAATAGGGCCGATGTGTTTGTGTAAATTAATATGCTGCCATGAATAGTTGAGCATGAGCATTTCCATACTGCGTATGAGCGTACCTGTGTGTGGGTCTAAAATATGTGGAAAAAGTGAGCCTCTTTACTCCCCTGCCTCCTTTGCTAGTCTGCAGCTCCACTGGGGGTACTCGCAGCAGTTCACATCGGGCTGCTCTTCATTTCTGCCCCCGTGTGTGATGTGCGGAGCGTCAGAAATCTACAGATCCATAAATAAAACCATAAAACAGCAGTTTTCCCTCCTGCTGCCACACTGCGCTGCTGCTACAGAATACATACACTTTTCATTTCCTCTGTCTAGCACTGGGTGAGCCGGAGTGGATGAGAGGGGGAAGAAATTCGAGGGAAGGGAATAAGTTAGAAGTGGAAGGGCAAAGAGAGGAGACGCCATTATGCAGGAAGGTGTAGCAGTGTAAGAGAGAAAAGAGAACATGTGTAGAAAATGCATAGGAATAAAAAAGAAACACGGAAAGATAAAGGGAGACCAGATGAATTTCTTTAGACTGAATGCCTGAAAGAGCGAGACAAAAGCACACGGCGAGTACAAGCAGAAAACCACAGACAGCGACGGGAGGAAAAAAAAAAAAAAGATAAAAGAAGTGAAGAAGGTCAGGGTGCATGTTTGCATCTTGAGAAACAAAAGGAAAAGGAACAATGTTACAGTAAAGATGTTTGCCTCTGGCAGGGACACTGGGTTAGACCTTGCTGAACCAAGTTTGTCAGACATATCTATCTGTTCGCCTACAAGATAAAGTACATTGCTTTGCCCTTCTTTGAAAACAATCCTTCCCAGTATTTAGAATGCTTCCTGAATACTGATATCTCTGGCTGCACAAAATGCCAAAGGCTTAAGCTGCATGACTTCATCTTAGCCAGTCAAGCAAAACTTTAAAGACAGTCCTGTCAACATACTATCCGTAGATTTATTGTTTCTGAATTCATATCAAAATATCCCCCTCCTGCTGTTTCACACATTTTATCAGGGAACCAAATGCCTTCCTGCTTCTTTTTTTTTTTTCTTTTAATAACGTTGCTGAATGTTTTTTTGAAGAGTCTGAGCCAGACACCACATTTCAAATCCTCACTTAAAACCTTGACACAACAGAAATCCCCGCTGCTTTTATCAATGGAGTATTAGTGAAGTCTGTTTTCCTCTCGTCGGGCACACCGTGCAGCAGGAAGGCTGTGCAAGTGTGTCCTCGTCACCAATGTCTCATGTAAATCAAAAGTCATTGTTGAAAAGTCCCCATAAAGTGCTGAAGGTACGATTAATTATACTCACATGGAACCAAATCCATGGCAGCAGATATTAATTAGTCCACATGCAACTCATTCTGCATGTCTAAATGGTCAAAATACCGCACATCTCTGCTCTCGCAGTGATTCTTCATGTTCACAGCGTAACAAAAAAAAATATATAAAAATACAGGGCATGTAGTGAAATCCTTATTAAAACCGTCTCATTTGCATTCCAATGTGTTTTTGAAGGCTTACATTTCATAAACAGCATGCTCTCATTAACAGCGAGGGCAAGCTTTCTAATCTTGCCCAAAGTTTACTTTTAATTAAGTTTTCTCAATTGCTCAAGCTCTCCGAGAGACTTCGCCACTGAAATCCATCTGTGTTCATGTGTTTGTTTTTTATCAAACTCCCCACCTGTCTGCCTGTCTTGGATCTTCGCACGTGTGTTCACGTGTCTCGTGTTGCGCTAGTTTATGAGTTTTAGTGTGCGCGTACAGGTGCCGCTGCTTTGAAATGTTGGTTTTGTCCCTGTGTAGAGTTAAGAAGAAAAAATTGGCCAGTCATTTGAAGGTTTTTTTTACCTATCCTAGTGGTTTGTGTAAACCTAACTCAAATGTACTTTTCTGTTTTATGGGAGACAAATTACTGATCAATGCGAATTTTAAATAGCACCATTGCTTGCTATGTGCTGGATTAAGATGTCTTATCCAACTGTAGACTCAGTTTAGTCTGCTTCCATTATAACCACAGATCAATGTGCTTCAAAAAGGTATGAGAAGTTATTGTTTTCCTTCCCAGGATTTACTCCTACTCCCACAGCTCTTACTGAACTGGGAAAAGAATGTTTAATATGATGCTCCCTTTTCCTCGAAGAAAATTTACTCGACTATTAAGGAGCTGATCTTATTTAATTCATTCAAAGCAATTGTAATAACTTAACATATTTACGTGTTTTAAGTCATTCGTGGATTTTAATGATATGGATGATTTGATGATTTTATATAGCTTTCATGTAAAGTGGATGTAAATCTCAATAACGTCTTGATGCATGCTCAATCATCCAGGTAAGGAAATCCCACAAAGTGGATTCTGTTTTTCTGGATGTAGAGTCCACTGAACAGAATCCACTTTTAAATCTCAATAAAAGTTCTTTTTATATTCATAATAGGTTAAAAAATAAACTATATTGTCTGGACATTCACAACAAGTATGACCTGGACATTGAGCACAAGTTGGGTCTCATTAAGCGGTCACTGAGTGCAGGTTTCACTAAAATCAGACTGATAATCAATGAGGATCAGCGATTCCTGTAAACAGTGGATGGAAGCATGGACAACGCAGGCTTCACCATGGCATAAACTGATCAGTCCTTTGGCGTTTGGCTAACAAGTACATTTAATTATAGCAAATGATAACTACTGTATATTCCGTACGTCACGTGCAGTCTAATTTACAGTATATACTGCATGTAATACTACGGTATAGTCGTGGTATATCAGGTCCTTAGCAGGTATTAAAATAAGGTAAATACAACCTCAGATGAACAACACATATTATACTGTGTCATTATTTGTTTACTAAAAATTAGGCCAAAATGGAGAAAAAGTATGTGGGGAAAAAAAAGTACATCCTCACTCCTTTGACAGGAATTAACAGGATCAAATGCATTTGACTAAACAAGCATGACCACTTCTATAAAAGCAGAAATTGTGACAGTTTACTGCTCTGGCACATTCAGGTGTGTTAACACCAAAGTCGAGAAGCAACGACATCAGCAGTGATCTTATGTCCCGATAGCCTTTAAATTAACAGCAGGTGTTTTTTGTTTTACCATGACTGTAAATAAATACTGTGACATCGAACATTTTCTGAAATCTAATTTGACAAAAGCTCCTTTAAATGAAATAAATAGAGGTAAAACTATTCAGCAATGGCTGTCATTTAAAGACCAGTACCTGTACGGAAGATGGGATTATTGATGGTCCTTCACTAATGCAAAGATCATGAGATAAGATTAAATAAAGAGTCTGTGCAGGGACACACTTCAAACTTCGTCCAACGGTATGCATGGATGTGCCAACATGTAGGTGCTGAACTACTGTACCTGTGGAACCTGAATGGGCTGAACGTGCTATCCTATGATATTGGTAGTGACACGTGCACTAACAAAAAAGCAAAACAAGAGAAAAATCAGTCAGGGGGGCATAAAGAGACAGCACCTGCAAAATCATCAAGTCTTTTTGGGGCTTTTTTGGGTCTAAAATATGTGAAATTTCATCTGTTTTTGTAATTTCATTTAAACCTAAACAGGTGAAATTGTTTCAGAATTGCTTATGCTTTCTTACTAGACAGACTGATATCCCTGTGTAGGTGTTATACTGTGATAGTCACGCATTCCCTTCACTTCTTTGAGCAATGTATTTACGAATCGATGTGACTTTTGAAAGTAACTCTACAGCTTAATTATTAACCTTTTTTCTCCCCAACTAGGAACTATTACTATCACAACTACTTGTACTTGTAGGGTTCCATTGTAAAGTTACTCATTTCAGAAACTCAGACTAAAGCATCTGCAATGAATGAAATGGACTTACATTTATGTAGCGCTTTTCTTGCTTCACACTACAAGCTTGTCTTTGCACTGAGGGGCAACGCTAGAAAATCCCATGCAGACTCAAGTGCTAACTACTGCTCCACCATGCCATTTTAAGCATACATTATCTGCTTCTCTTCTATACATATAACTACAGTGACAGTGGGTTTTGAACAAATCCAGAATATGGTTGGCACATGTTGTGTGACACTCTTTGTTCAAAATCTTTAGGCAAACATCATCATCATCATGGCATTTTGTTGCAATTCTACAAACTGACATATTTTGAGCAAAGTTTGTGTCACACTTGCAGTCTTTGCATGTTACATACCGCAGTAGCTGTTTAGCTTGGCTCCTGTGCCCACAGATGTGACATTTAGAACTTTAAAGACCTTGAAGAACCAGCATAATGTATGAGATAAATCTTATAAAGTATTATACATCTTAATATTATCGGAATCAAATTCAATTCTACTAAATTTTCTGCCACGACAGAGATTTTATAGTGATTTAACACACAGCTCTAGTATGCTGTGTGTGCGTGCATGAGCTGATGAGGAGTTCTAAGGAAGTAGTATGGCGGAGCACGAGGAGCTTATTTGCATATCAACTTGAATGGAAACCTTACAGTAAAAAGCCACCTCAGCCAGTCTGTCATCTTTGGGCTGACAGCTATTGTTTATTGTCCATGAAAGTTTCTCTTGCTCTCGCTCGCATGCATAACACAGGCACACACACACACACACTCATATATATACATTTACATACCCCAAAGAGAAAAAGAAGCCAGTGTGCAGGGAAACACAACCAGTAGCACAATAAGGTGCGCTCACAAGCACATGCACGCCTGCTAATACGAAACACAAGCATAGAAAAGACACATTCATATCCACCCAGTCACCCACACACTACGCAGGGAAGAGTCGGTTTGTGGATGACAGCTATTCAAATTTGCTGTTCATTATGATCCACGCTAAGCCAAAAACATCATGACCAAGCAGGTTTCAACACACACAATCACACGCGCACACCGTGCCAAAAGCCATAACTCAGACCGTGTTGCTGCGGCATGAAAGCTTTTTAATATTAAGCTGTCAGAAGGGAGAGGGCTGAGTCACAAAGAAATGACTAAGGAGGTTTTCTGCACACCAGTACATAACATGCACATTCAGACACACACAGAATAACAGTAAGTCAGTCATATATTCAGACCTATTGTCTCTCACTGACCTTATGTAACTATAATCATCTATGGGGGATTTACTAATGCTGGAATGCAGTTTTTTGTGATTTAGAGGTTAACATGTCACCTTTGGTGGAATTTAATCTACGGACAGTAACCCTTGACCTCTCTATTTGCTTCTATAGAAGCATAATAGATGGCAACCAGAGGCATAATGGGAAATGCTTCAAAACAAAGCATAAACCCAGAACCTTTGTAGAACTTAGTCAAACCCACAGCAGCCTTTCTGACAAAGTTCTACCCTGTATTTCAAAAAACCGTGCGCCTGTTTATTTCCAAGTTCCAAGTTATTTCCACCGCTCCAAACCAAACCTGAAACCTTTGCTTTAAAATTGTATATATATGCCTATGAGTCTATGAGAAAGTCTTAAATGATAGAAATCTCTTAGTTCTATTAGATCATTTATGGATCATATTGATTACTGTCACAGGGACACTGGAAACTATTCCAGATGAGCTAGGGCAAAAGACAGGGTACACCCTGTTTGCCAGCTGATCACATGGGTAACACGGAGATGCAGATGAAAGTCAGAATTAAGCTTGATATTGCCATATCATTAGATAGCTGCCTGAATTAATATTATTTCAACATAAAACATCATACCTTAACGTCACAAAAAAGAAAAAAAAAAACCAAAAGTGTCCCCTGGTGGCAACCCCTAGGCGAGAGGAGCTTTATTTACTAACATGTCAAAGATCATATGAGTAAAAAAAAAAATCTCATTTTTACATTAAATATACACTGGCCTAAAAAGCTGTGGAAGACAGCTCTGCTCAAAGATGCAATCTTAAGCTAAAGGCAACAGATTTACTGTGTGACACATTGAAACCGTGCGCGTTACTTTAAAAGATTCGGTCGTCTTCTCACATCCACACTGTTTTTATCCTAAATTTTGTTCACAGCTCATAAGTCTGTTTCGGCTTGAGTATTTTAGTAAATGAATGCATGAAAATTTAATCATTTTAATGGCTGCCAAGGAAAGGTCAAAGTAGCCTTCATGTCTTATGATTAATGTAAATGCACTGAACAAAAGCAATATCCGAGAAGCAAAGGTAAAGTAGAAAATGAAAAATTAAGCCAATACGTAACCTTCTAAGATCTTCTGGGTTTTTAAATATTTAAGAATTTTAGTACATCTCATCAATAAATAGTTATTGTGCAAATAGCGTCCTTATATCCATGCTTTTGAGTCACTGCATTATTAAGGCAAACAACCCTTATATAAAACCCATTATTTCTCCGTATGGTTTTTCACTAAAGTACAGTCACAGCATGCTACCTCAGTTTCCTTCATATAGCAGGGTAATGTCAACTCGCAACTTTAAAAACACAAATATATTTTATACCTTCATGTAGGACAGTTTTAAAAACCCACACTGTGCATAAACACACACCAGCTGGCTTTAGCTACATTAAGGTGTTGGTGGGTCAATTACACACAAGTTCATTATGCATTTAGAAATGTTTTGCAAGATTTAGCTTTAGTGTTAGACAAAACATTAAAACCACTGGACTAATATTGTATTAGGTCCCACTCGGGCCAGTGGAACACCTCTAGAGCAGCAGTGGTGTTTAGCACCGGAGGGGTTGCTTTGTGTTTTGTGGGTTGTGTGTTTGAGCCACTATAGTGCATCCCATGTACGCTTACATCATATGGGATCTGGGGAAAATGGATGTAGGATCAATGCCTTGGGCTTTGTGTCACTGAGCCAAAGCAAACTGTCGTGCTGAGTGAGGCAGCGACCATCAGCGTTCTGTTGTGTTTACAGTGGGGTGACGTAGGTGAGTGCTATTTGTCAGAGTAGCAGCCACATGACATGCCATGATCGAAAGTTCCCCAGAAGAACATTTTGTTGTAATGGAATGATCAATCAGTGATACTTGTCAGTGGCATTGATGTTGAGGCTCATCAGTGTATATCTGCATATTCTGACAGGAGGATAATGTGTCATTATTTGGAAACAAATGATATTTCCTGCATATTTATAGCACCTGCAAAGCCTGTTGACCAGGTGTCCAGATGATGCGCAGGCTGCAAAGAGAACAAAGGAAGCAATAAAGGTATTTGTACTACCTTGATTTTGTGTATTTGACATACTTGTTTCCAGTGGTAACTAAACAGGGCTGAGAAATGTAGAAAACAAAGCAGGCTATTAACATCCCAACAACAGTACTCAATGACTTCAGTGTGCAATATCAGTACGTGTATGAGGCTTGGCAAGCTGAATATGCTTCCAGCTCTGCAAGGTTTAATGCCAAACACTGCTAAAGATTATAATCAGTGTAAATAAATCCACAGAGTGCAAAGCATACACCAAATAACTATGGGAATTAATATGTTTCAACATTTGCACACACACACACACACACACACGCACGTACGCACAGTGTGATCTCCAGGTTGCTGTGCTTGAGCAGAGGATGCCGGTGGTTTCCAGTCGGTAAATGCTATCCTTCTTTCTAAGCTGTGGAGCCTCAATGACACCCCTCTATGTCAAATTAATGTTACAGCGGTTATTTGCTATGGGCGGTCCAATGCCACTCATTTTCAGTAGGGTAGAGCAAGGGCAAAGGAATGCACTGCAGCAAAGAAAATAAGCAAGAAATGTAGAGTGTGGGGCTACTTAATGCAAATAAATTGGTGGGAGCTTAAAGTATTACTGCAGGCAACATCATCAACAATCAGAGGTTGGCCAGCCAGAAGTTGGTCTGTATTTATGTGTCTGGGCATGACCAATAAAGAGTGCAAAGCACTCACCCTTCTTTTGCATAATCGCTGGTATCAGCAACCCAGCTTGAGGTTTGCGAAGGATATAAGAAAAAATGGTCTCCACTCTATGTATGCTGCTCCTTATGTGAGAAATATTTAAGCTTGTAACAAAGTGCAACATATTGCAAGACTTAGTAATGCATTATTAACTGAAAACAAATCATCATAAGAAAACTTAAAAAACTGCAACTATTACTCATAGTCACTTACTTTCAGGGGCTCATATGGCATTGGTTCCATTAAAGAAATCATAATCATTTCATTTTTAACACTGTGTTGAGAATCGTTTGTCATACAGGCAGTAGCCGCCTAAAATCTGGGACCCGTGGGTATCACCCTTCTGATACTATTTAGTTGCAGCTGCTGTTCTTCAGTAGATGGATGCTCACAGGTCTGCCTTCAGTTTTCTATTCAGGAAGTGAAATGCTTTCTTAATTAGATTGAGACTTGGCCATATTCCACATCTTGACCAATGAGAACTCCTGGGCTCTGTTCACACTGTGCTTTGGATCATGTGTACTGTGAAGTGATGTCCAGTCATCATATACCAAAACTTTGTGGGCTTGGTTGAAATAAAAGGGTGACAATAGATATTTGGACAGAGAGAACTTTTTCTAATTTTGGTTCTGTACATTACCACAATGGAGTTTCAGCTTTTGCTCAATGGGTTGAACAAAAAGATTGCATAAAGATGTGAGGAACTAAACAATTTTTTTTTTTAACACAATCCCTTTATGCTGGCTTTTTTAGATGTTTTTTTTTGTTTGTTTGTTTTTTTAGCAAAGTCCAATCTAGCCTTTCTATTCTTGAGGCTTATGAGTGGCTTGCACCTTGCAGTGAACCCTCTGTATTTACTTTCATGCAGTCTTCTCTTTACGGTAGACTTGGATACGCCTACCTCCTGGAGAGTGTTGTTCACATGGTTGGCTGTTGTAAAGTGGTTTCTCATCACCATGGAAATTATTCTGCAATCATCCACCACTGTTGTCTTCCGTGGACGTCCAGGTCTTTTTGCATTGCTAACTTCACCAGTGCTTTCTTTCTTTCTCAGGAAACACCAAACTGTAGACTTTGCCACTCCTAATATTGTAGCAATTTCTCACATGGGGTTTTTCTGTTTTCGCAGCTTAAGGATGGCTTGTTTCACCTGCATGGAGAGCTCCTTTGACCACATGTTGTCTGTTCACAGCAGAATCGTGTGTGTGTGTGTTCACCAGGCTTCTTAGCTTTAGCTGACATCTTGATAGCCAAACCTTTCATTCAAATATAGTGACTGTTGATGTCAAAAAACCCACGATGGTGAGGGCCAAAAATGCTCAAATAAAAATCCTAAGAAGCAAACCAGTTGCTGACATCACACTGCCTTCAGACATTTTTTTATATAAAGTGCAGCAAAATATTTAAAAAGCTTTACGTTTCACACATTTCAACCAACTCATTAGAGCTAAACGATTCTGTATGCATATATGATCGAGCAAAATGCAGCACGCTGCCTTTGAAACAAGCATAACTTATAATGAGGTTCATTTTTAAGTCTCAACTAAATTGAGCAATGTGTATGTCAAGAGCCCCAATCCACCTCATCTACAGTAATAAATCTTAAGGCTACATTTTGTGCAGGTAAGGAAAAAAAACAAAAAACAAACATATGACATTAAAAACAAGCATCAGGACAGCTTCCACAGATGGTTGCTAAATTATTTGGTCCATGAAGGAACAGATGTACTGCTTGACATTTAGAAGTAGGACAATTTGGACAAACACATTTAGAGACGACAAACAAGCTTGCAGAACAGCAGCAGATCAGAAGAGTTAAAACGAGCGATGGGATTAGAGCACATTCAAAGAAAACCTTTAACTTCCTATTGGTGTCCAATAATAGAGAAACACTACAGTGAAGTAGATGAAGAAGTAGAATTAGCATATTCAAACTGCTGTCCTGTCTGAACTATGATTTGCATATTTTCTCAGCAGGAAAGTAGTCATCAGTAGAAGAGAGGAGAATGTCTCACTTCCCACCTCCAGGTTAAAATTATTGCATACTATCTGCAGAAGGCTACAAAGCAGCAACGCTTTAGCCCTTAAGTGTTGTACAGGCAGATGAGGAAATGGCTGCCATAGTAAGAGAAGGTAGAAAAGGAAAGCAAGCATTTCATTTGTATCATTTGTTTCAAATGTCTTATTTCCAAGAAGGTGGACACTTGGGACATTCCCACACGGCACTATGTGGGAGAAAAACTCTTAAAATTATGAACTGAAATTATTGTATCTCATAAAAAATGTTTGTGAAAGAGACTTAGGATTTTCTTTTGATAATTAGGACTGCACTGCTGAACACAATCTAAGAGGCATCAGGGCTAACATTGTTGTTGAAAGTCAATACTAGGACATGCCAACAATTACAATTATCTTGGATGAAGAGTTCTAATTATATTCTCAAATTATCAGGCATCTGCTTTGATGATTTCCTTGCGTTTTTATATCCTCTATGTGTCCTTTGTCTTATTGTCTGGATTGCCTGAAGAATTGTTAGCCTGGCGGCAGATTGCAATAAAAACTACTGCTGCACATTCTGCGCAAAAGGAATCATTTCATGTGACAAATGGGTTGCTTAATTTGGAAAGGTTGCCGTGTGTGTGACAAAAAAAAAATGTCATCCAGGACAACACAAAAGTACAAAAGGAAGTTAGGCAGGGGCTGTGACTGTGTAGAGGCGTGCAGATTTACAGTTTACTCAGAAGCTTGTCAAATGTCCAACAAGAAAACTGGTAAATAACAGCTGGAGATTTAAAATAAATAACTGGGAGGAATAAATACACAGGCTGGTTATTCACCATATTGCCAAGCATCTGCTGTGATGAAATGTCCTGAAGAAAGGAACACAATTGTGCTGTGCAAGCTTACTCTAATGCAAAATCTGTGATATCAAATAACTGAAACAATAAAAGACGACGCACAAAATGGATCAGCGCGAAAAATAAGAAAAAAAAAAGGAAAGAGCACTTATTCTTTGCAAATTAACAACGAACACAATTCTTAAAACGCTGAGGCACTGGGAAAAATGTAAATAAATACAAATCTCACAAAGCCACATTTTATCCACAGCAGAACATCAAACTGTATCAAATGTTAAAACTGAGACATTTTACTGATCTATAATTTTATGGCAGCAATGGATCTCAAAATTGGGGCAGGGGCACCAAAAGGCTGGAAAAGTTAGTGGTAATAAAGAGCTGGAGGAATATTTTGTAATTAATTAGGTTAACTGGCAACAGGCCAGTAACATGACTGGGTGTAAAAAGCTTCTCAGAAGTAAAGGTGGGCACAGGTTCACCAACCTGCGTCTACAAATTGTGGAACAATTCCAGAGAAACGGTCCTCAATACAAACTTGCAAGGACTTTCTATCCTCTACAGTACATCATATCATCACAAGACTCAGAGATTCTGGAGAAATCTCTGTGTGCAAGGAACAAGGCTGAAAATCAGTGTTGGATGTCTATAATCATCAGGATGTCTCTGGACACAGTTTATTGTAACATTCATAAATTCAGCTTGAAGCTCTTTTATGCAAAAAAAAAAAAAAGCCATATCTGAACACGATCCAGAAATACAGCTGTCTTCTCGTGGGCCAAAACTCGTTTCAAATGCACTGAAGGAAAGTGAAAAAATTTTTTGTGGTCAGATGAATCAAAGTTTGAAATTCCTTTTGGTAAACGCAGGCGTGGAATCGTCTAAACTTTAGAGGAGAGGGAACATCCATCATGTTATCAGCACTCAGTTCAAAAGCCTGCACCTCTGATGATATGGGGTTACATTAGTGCCTGTAGAATTGGCTGAAAAGGTGCCATCAATGCTGAAAGACATATACAAGCTTTAGAGCACCACATGCTCTCGTCCATCTTTTCAGGAAAGTCCTTCCATATTTCAGCCAGGCAATGTTCAACCACATACTGCAGCTATTACAAACGCATGGCTTCACAGTAGAAGAGTCTGGGTGCTGCAGTGGCCTGACCTATTCACAACTGTAAACCTTTGATGCATCATGAGACTAAAAACCTTGTAAGAAGACCCAGGACTGTTGAGAAGCTAGAATCTGACACCAGAAAAGAATTGTACGACATGGGACAACGCTCCTCTCCCAAAACTCATCTCCTCACTTCCAAGATGTTTGTGGACTGCTGTTAAAAGAAGAGGGGCTGCTACATGGTGAAAAACATGACGCTGTCATAACAATGATATGCACAGCTACCATCAAATTTAAAAATGAGCTAATATTTTTCTTAAAATGCTGCATTTTCTCAGTTTAAACATTTGATATATTTTCGATGTTCTACTGTGAATGCAATATGAGTTTGAGATTTGCAAATCACTGCATTCTGTTTTTAAATTACATTTTACACACCGTCCAAACATTTTTGGAACTGGGGTTATACATTATAGCTGAAATTGTGTGTGTGCGCGTGTGTGTGGCTGCACAGTTGCAAGCTCCTGTTAAGCTTCCCAACAGTTTCCATAATCTGACATTTTCTGCTGCATCAGCGTCCTAAAACATCAAATGAATGAGATGTATGACAGGTCTCCTTCTCTTCCTCTCATATGTCATCTCCTCATCGCCTTTTCTCCACCCTGCCTTTGCTTCTTTCCCAAAATTTCTCTTTCATCTCTTCACATTTCTTCTGACTCAGCCACTCTTACTCTACCATAACCCTCTTTGTCTCTCTTCCTACCACAGCCTCTTTACATTTCCCCTCAGCAGATCACTCTGAGCTGCACTTTTATGAATGAAAATAAGCACAGGCATTATCTATGTTAATGGAGCCTTAACTTGATTATCAGACACATTGTGCCATAATAATGTTTACAGGTATAGGCTGATTTTAAAAGCTATAAATTTAACAGCAGGAGAGTTTCTAGCATGCTCAACTACTGCCATTAGATTCAGATTGGATGTGTTTCAATACCATCACAAGACTTATACGATTTTTTTTTTGGCTCAACATTGTGCTTGACCTTCATGAGAGTTGGTGCCAGTGCCAGTGTACGCAAGCTGTTTTAGCAGCACATGGTGGCACAACAACTTACTAAGAGTTCTGCAGTATGATTTTGTTGGTTTTTTTTCCATTTTTTCTCACTCATCCCTCGGCTGTATGTAAACCCAGAAGATAGAATTACAGTAAATCCTTATTTATTTCCCCTCATCTTCAAATATACCATACCATTTCATCTCCTGAGAGGCTTGTGATGTAAAACATATGCAAGGAGTATTTTTCTAAACACTGAACAAATAAAGCAAACAGCCGGAGTTGGACAAATGTAGTGATGAGAACGGCATTTCTACAGAAGACAAGCAAACAAGCAAGAGTGGAAGAAAGACACAAACCACAACAGGGCTGTTTCTGATCAAATATGTTTCTATTGATATACCGTAAATCTTCCATTAGTAGCCCGTCTCTTTTAAACACCGGTTTCTAATAAACGCCGGGTTGAAAACATGTCACGACAAATAGACGCCGGTCTCCAATAGTAGCCGGACGACCTTCGACCCGGAAGTCCCTCCGCGCTGTCTTCTTATACTATATACTATATATATATATATATATATATATATATATATATATATCTTTTCCTTT
>VOQK01042321.1:1765-14364 GCA_015052645.1 Benitochromis conjunctus | reverse complement strand
CCTCATACCCCTAATTTGTAAATTATGCTCCAAATAAAATGCCGACAGAAGCAAAACTTTTTCAAACTTCTTGACACTTATTTTCTTTTTTCCCTTCATGTTTCTCGCAGAGATGTCCTGACCATAACCTTTACCCCCCTTTGTCTCTCTTCTGCTCACTCCACCTCTCAGCATTTCCCTGTCCCTCTTGCTTTCTCACCATCCGCCCTTCCCTCTCAGATTAAACTGTCTATCCCGCTGTCCTCCTTGAAATCCCCCGTTACACATCACCTCAGGCTGTGTGTGTGCATGTGTGTGTGCGCATAAGCCAGATATGCTAGCTGAGCATTAACCTGTCAAAGTATCAAGAGACAGAAGGAGAAAAAAAAAAAAACAACAAAGAAAGAGATGGGGAGAGTAGAGACGGAGCGGGGAGGAGAAGTGGGAATTTGGTCAGCGGATCCAGAACTTTACACGTTGCTGGAGAGCGAAGGTCTGTATTCTTCTCGCACACAAACTAATATATAATAATTACGTGTGTCTAAGCAGCAAATTGTAAGTACATCTAGTACAATATTAGAAATTAACACACATAGGCAGGTATTTGTCAGTATGTTCATTCCTGCTTGAGTAAATGCAATGAAAGTAACACACATATTAATACATAATAATAATTTGGTTGTCTACAATGCAGACCTCCATGTAGTTTGAAAATGAATACTTCCTACAATTATTATAATTAAGTAATGCACCAGGACAACAATGACCAAGTTGTACAGAATATTAGGCAACTTTCTTTTTTCCAGGAAAATTAAGCTCAGTTAAACCTTAGGCAATTTCTCTAGGCTTGTACCAATTCATAATTACTGAGAACGAGTTAATAGCATCTTTCACTCTCATACAATAGCAGACACGAGAGCAAATATGGAAAGCCAAGAAACAGTGTCCTAAAAAACGATTCAGATCACTTTCAAAGCCTGAGAGGAGAAAATGTGAATGTGACAAATAGATTTTTGTATCACTGTTTTCAGGTTTTCAGGTTTAAGTGACATGCTTTCTCTCTCTCTCTCTCTCTCTCTCTCTCTCCCTTCCTTGGGTCAATTGGCATTATCAGGGAAACTTTAGCTAAAAGATGAAAGACTAGAGAGAAGACTCTTCTCCCCGCTGTTGTCTCACGGTTAGGGCCATCCTAGATTCATATCAATGTTATACTACAAAAAGACCACTAATATATATAATTATATAGGCAGAATTTCCCATATTTCATTAAAGGTCCTGTCTTTTGAATTTTTTTTTTTTAATTACTGAATGGCTCCAGCAAATCTCTCCTGTCGGGACAATAAATTCTCTGAAATTGCCAGAATAAACAGCAGCTTTTTTGTGTCACTGTGACAACCGTGATTATTGTCCTATTGTCCATGCAAAGAGACTGTTTCGCTTGTCACATCAGTCATGAGTATGTTATGTATCTTACAAAGCAGCCATGACTAATCTTAATTCTCTTTAACCGTCACTGAAGTATATAAAGACAGGTTCATACATAAGCGAACACACATTTACTATAGAACAGAAATACTGCTACTCACGAGGACCTCGGATGTTGGACCTTCGGGTTTGAGTTTTTGTTCTTTGAGGTTCTGAAAAGTGATTTATGTTCAATTTCTGTATTATTTATAGTTTTCTATTAATAGTGTTATTTTGTATTTCCTTGTGTTAATGAGTTTTGTTATTGTCAAACTTTTTCTATTGGATTTAATCTCTTTCTTATTTGTGCCTTTGGATTCAGCTGTGTTGGCTTCCCCACTTGTTTCCCTTTCCCTGGGTACCTCATGGATTTAAACCCTCAGCTTATCTCTCTTTGTTGTAATGTCATACTGTTTCTCTGTTTCCTTGTGTAACTGGTTTTCCTGGTTGCTCCTAGTCTTTCCCTGGTTTGAATTTCAGTTTTGTTTATGGACACTTATTTTACTTGGACTTCCTGTGCCTGCATTGGGGTCGACACATCCACATATTTCCAAAAATGTCGGGTCCCATTATTTGTGTGGCTTTAAACCAAAAACACTACATGCATACTACTTTTTCATGAAACAATTCTACAAATACCCTGATTACAAGACAAATTCACGCTGCAGGGACCCTATAACAAAGCAAATTCACTCAAGTATCAATAACCATGTATGTTTGTCCATTGCAGGCAGTTGCAGCACTCCAACAGCTGCGAAAAATCCAAGCACAGGTACTGTTGGTGTGATAAGATGTGGAAAATCATGTGGCTGATAAAAAGCTCCAGACTTTAAGGCCTGTGTGTGGTGAGGGCTACATTAGTAGACCAATAGGTTTCAGAGATGAGAGCTTCTAACCTTTCTTGCTTTTCTGGCATCCTGCTGAGATGATAATGCATGACGTATGACAGGTAAATCATTGTGTCTAATCTGATACCCCTTTGACAAAATCACTAAGAACCCCAGGAGAACCCTTGCTTAAAACTTTATGATAGCTTTTTGTCTATTTGAGCTTACTAAACTGAAATAATGCTGTTGGTAAGGAGTGTTTTTTGTGTTGTTTTTTTTTAAAGAGAAGTATGGTAACGATAAGGTAGTCGGAAAGTCTACCAGTACTGGGTTGAAAACAAGAAACCTGCTATCCTGAAAATCTATGTCACTGTTTGCCACAAGCCTTCACACACATAGCACATGCAGACGCACACATCCACACACTCACACTTAGACAATGTGAAGATCCTGAATCGTTTAGTGGCTAAATGAGCCCCTGCTGACTACAGCACTGTGTGTTTGTGTGTCTGCTTGTGAGTGTGTGTGTGTGTCTCTTGCACCTTGGCTGAATGAACATGCATATGAGTGTTTGGTTGCTTGCAGTGTGCAGTATCTGTTATAGCGTCAGCAGACTAACAAGGGAAAAGCCATCATGATAAATATATTTTAAACCAATCACATTCGAGTAACTGACGAAAACGTTCTGCTGGCTGCGTAAACATGTAAAAGGTGGCTATAGTTATTAATACGTCATCCCCTGGTGTCTGAAATTTTTTTTAAAGCCTTTAAAGTAGAGCTTTATTTTAAAAAAAATTGAGACCCTCTCCAAAAATGTTTATAACTGCCTATTTTAATAGTTATATACAAATATACCAAATAATGTCATGTCATAGTTTAATGTCCATTAAACTATCATCCTCTAAAACTTTAATATAATTTCAAAGTCATTTTACAACAGGTCTATCTTGATGGTCTCGCGGACACTTCCTTGTCTTTCATTGCTATTTCCCCATGCAGAGAAGCACACATTTAAAAAAAATAAAAATAAAATAAAAATTGTATTTAGTCATGAAAATAAAATGAAAATAATTTGCAAATATTTTAGATATGCTCTATGAAAAAAATGTTGGATAATAATAATAATAATAATTTGGAGTTACGTTCCACAGAAAAATCCACTAAGAGGGTAATCCACAAATACTGAACCGGGAATAGCGAATAGCCGGGGGTCGACTGTATAGGACTGGAAATCTTTTTGGAACCTCAGCTATCGCCATCTGGTGGCCTTCAGATGAAAAACAGGTTCACGCCACTTCAGCACTAGCTTGATTTTTCTGACCAGGAAGGTTTCTCCATCTTTTATTCTGGTTACAGTTGGCTGAAAGTATATATCTGCTAAATATTAGGTATGGGTATGAATATGAATATATTAGGTATGAGATTATAAATAAAACAAGCAAATGAAACTGTCTGTAATTTTAGTCAATAAAGAGATAAATGCCATAGTATGCAAGGGCAATACTGAAGGTGCAGTAAAGAAGCTGATCAAAATACTCACAATTGCTGTGTCCAACTTCTTTGAGAAAAAAAAAAAACAGTAAAAGAAAATCCAGGAGATTCCTATATTTATATTCCTATATGGTCAGTCCTAACTGGCTGTTAAAGCTGTCTGGAGGTGTGGAGCAAAAGTGCTTTCAAAGTTGCATTAGTTGCTAATTCATTATTCCTTACTTGCTAAACACTAACCATTGTTCCTTATCATTCTTACATTCTTATCAAAAAGTAATATAATGGTAAACCGGTGTTACTAGAACACGTCCATGCTACTGTGTTGTTTGAATTTTTTTTTTTAAAGTTTGTAAGTCGTTTTTTACCACTTGCTAGGTGATTGTTAGGTGGTTGAATTATGTCATGCATTAATTTATGACAGTATGCTTACAAAAAAGTGTTGCAGGTGCTTAAATGCTAAAAACAGGCAATTTTATTAGACTAAAGGTGTTTGGTAGATGTTTGCTAGGCAACATTACGATCCTACATGGATCTCACATGTACCCTTGGGCCAAGTTTGGTTGCTCCACTCCAGATATTTCATGTATTAGAGTAAGATACTGTTGCACTGGATGGCATAATTGTTTTTGCTGAGATTTCAGGTCGTGTGCACTGGAGTCTGGCATTACTTTTACACTTTGGCTTCTGTTTGTTATTAGTGCAACTGGAAAATCTGGAAGAAAAGCATGACAGGATTTTAGGAAGACTAAATTTCTAAATGCATGATCATATTACATTTAAATCATTAGTGAATAATTGCTGTGACTGGTGCACAGATTTTGTAATGTAAGTTTTGGGCTTTTTAGCCTTTACTGCGATAATATAGTGGCGAGAACACAGGGACGCTCAGAGAAAGACCAAACAGAAGACACAGTGAAGGGTTTTAGGGCAGATTCAAATCCAGCCCTCATTATCCTTACACCATTTAGGTCACGTTCTCAATCCAGTGAGCTAAACTGGCACATATTTATGTTGTTAGGAAAAACATGCGAAGGCTTTTTTGATCATGCATAAATTATGTTTCTGCATTGCATGTTTTTTTTTTTTTGTAATGCTCACATTTGTTCAGGGAGATCAGCTACTTTGTACCTTTTAGCCAATGGCATAATTTTCCTCCAGCTAAATTTAAATGCTTTTACAGCTAAGCTATTGCGCAGGAGTGTCATTGTTCTGCTAGCATCTGTAGTGTCTTATGGTTAAATAAATACCCGTTATTTCCGCACATTACATATCCAAACAGCGATGTGTTGTTTACAGCACTGACGCTTACGTGAGCCTCCTGGTGAATAAATTAACAGGTTGTATTAATAAATCAGGAGTGTGTTAGTGAAATAGTTTTCTGCTGAAGCTGCAGGTTTTTGTGATGTTTTTGATAAGTTAGGGTAGTTAGGTGTAGTCAAATGTAAAAACTAGTGATTAAACACATAAAATATGTCACATGCACAGTATGTGGAAGAGCACTTGCACAAGAGAAAGATTAAAAACACAAAGAGGAAAAGGATGTGATAGAAAGCAAAGGAGACACTGCACTCACTGCAGTCTTGCTTGTGAAAATGTCAGCAAAGCAGAGTGCTTGCAGATGACCTGCAAGAGAGGGCTCATATGTCATTGTTAACCCAAGTTTAGGTAGCACCCATCATCAGCATCAATGAGAGGAGGGAAGTGCAGAGGAAAGGAATAGAGGAAAAGAGGAGAGATGCAGTTTGTGCAAAGCGAAAAGAAGAGGGGGCAGGGAGGAAAGGGAGGGGGGAGAGAGAAGTGGGGGGGTGAAGAGAGGTACCAAGAACTGAGTAGGTCTGCAGAGGAGAGATAAGAGTACTTCAAGTGTCACTACAAGACTGGTACATTGATCTGTGAGAGAGCGGAAGAGAGGTGCAGAGGGAGAGTTTTATTCCTGCGAACAGTGTTTTGAATATAATTTAAAATGTCAAAATGTGATCCCATAAATAAAACAGACCTTTAACTACTTGCAACATAAAAATGTTAATATACCAAGAGTCTATATTTCTTCGTAAACTGCATTTCGGGGCTTCTAGAAATCATCGGCCTTAATGTCTAGACGTAAGTGAAAAGTCTTGAAAATGAGCAAAATGAACTTCTTAAAAACGAAATTAAATTCTGTGAGCCAAACGCTCCGCATGCGTCCAGAACCAATTTTTAAAATCAATCACTGGCAAAACCTTAAACAGTTTTCACCTAGTTAGATGTAATTTGCAGATCTCATTTCCTCTGCAAAGAACTGTAAACTGGCTCTTACTGAAGAAAACACATTTTCTGTGTGATGCACTTGTGATCATTAATGGTAACCACAGGTGGCATTTAAAGCCAGTTCCCTTACCAAGTGCGGCGAACTGAATGCATGTTTTCTGGTTTACACTTATTTTCTAATTACAGTTTTTGCAAAAAAAAACAAAAACTGCTGCTTTACACTCACATATGGCACTGCAGGCGATAGATTTCACTCTGCCCACTTAAAAAGAACCCCGCAAGTTACATGGATGAAGTCTTACGGCCTCACACTCAGAAATTATATTTCAGCACAACACAAATGTGCGATTGTACTCTACTGCTTGTTTGTTGTAAAGCAGTTGTTAGAACATCCTTCATCTCTTATTTGTTCAGATAATCTTTTATATTCAAGGTACATATCTATACTGTACACATCTGGTAAGTGTGTGTAAGTCTGCTTACTACATGTATGGCAACATTTCGTTACAAATAAAAAAGCAAAAGCTAGAAGTGTTATACAGTACACCCCCCGCAAAGGTGCAGTTCAAAATTAGGGGCCTTAGTTGTTCACGTTTTTTTCCTTAGAACCTAAATAATAACTGTTTGAGGAAACCCCTGCACACAGTGGAAGCAACATGGTGTCACATAGTGGGAAGCAGCCTGGCCCCAAAAAATCATGGTCCAATGGTGAAGGTTTGCAAATAGTTACCATGTAAGTTATAAATGGACACAGATTGCCAACACACTACAATCAATTGGAGTCAATCTGCACATATGAGAGCAACACATCTCTTTGCAAAAAAGGAACTGACTCAGACAGATTGTTGTATTCTGGTCATATTCCTAAGGTTGCAAAGTGCCTATGTCGTTTTGGTGTCTCCAACCACCATTTCCTTAGTGCATAAGAAATCTTTAAAGAGATTACCTAAATTTTCCGGAACAATTTGCAGTTTTAATTTGCAATTTTTAGAAATTGTAAACAACAACATGTCGTTAAGTGGTCATCATAACCAGAAAGACTGTAATTAATTAAAATGTCTCCTTTTAGTTTTATTGGGATGTAAAAAATGGCAATACATTTTGGGAAATGAATCCCCTTTAGTGTTTAAGATCCTGCTGTGTCTGCAAAGTGTTTTGCAACAGACTTCCCAGCTTTTCATGTTCCTTTTCATGTTTTTCACATTTCTGATTCAATCATTGTCATCTCTGTGTCAGTGATGTCTGCTCTGATCTGTATTGGAGGTCTGGATGCTGCTGGGTGGGTAGGTCCAGAGAACAAAACCAGACAGCCATAGCTGCAAATGAAATGAACTTTTTCTTTTTGATTAAAATAGTCCTGACTGAACTTTTTCTGAAGAAAAAAACCCCCTAAACTAGCCATGGGGTACTCTACTTAAGTTTTAAGAAATTAAATGTAAAATATGCCCACTGAGTTTCGGCCACTTTATTAGTCTATAAATTGCTGTTTCAGTACTTTAGGATATACAGTATCAGTACAGGACATATTACAGAATTAAATCCCTGTACTTCCACAGAGATGGATTAATAGTATGGTCAAAATGAATCTGCGTTTGTGTGTGGTGAGAGGTAAGGAAGGGCATTAAACTATTAAATGTGTCAAATTTCTGCATTGCAGGGTACATATGGTCCTGGATTAACTTACTCTCTACCTGGATATGCACAATATACAATGGGCATGTGTGTCTGTTTGGCGTGTGTGTGTGTGTGTGCGTGTGTGTGTGTGCGTGTCTCCAGCTGCTTGGATCAGCAGAGCTTTACATCCACAGGGAACCATTAGCAAGATAATAATGAGACCATGGAGAAGCTGAAAGAGATGTGTGTGTGTGTAGGTGTGCGTGTGTGTGCGTGTGCATGGCTATTTGAGTGTGAAAGAAAGGGACAGAAAGACAGGACGAAGGAGAAACAAACATGTTCCAGTCAATGATGTAAACATCATGAGCAAAGGATTTTTTCCAGGTTTGTTTTATCCTGCTTCGTCATTAGAGATGTTGTCACAGTCAAAACTAAACTGTGTCAGGATGTGTGGAAGTATATCTGCATGAAGTTAAATATGCCTTCATTTCTTCAGATACTGTCTCTTGGTCAGTGCTTTTTTTATTGGATTTCTTGATTTCTCTTGATTTATTTTCAGTGTTATATGAAACTCACCTTCCAGATACATGAAACTGGCTTCATAAATTCTAATTTATGTTTTCAGCGCACATATAAATAAGTGTGCTTTGAAATAACTAGCCGGACTGACAAGAATGATGACCAGATGCTTAACAGACACTGATCCGGCCGTAACATGGAAACCATTGCTCTGATAATTTCTCTAAGTCTCCCTTATGCAGCCAGAAGAGCTCTAACCTATTGGGGCATGGGCATGGGACCTCTGTCCTGTGGTGTCTGGCACAATATGTTGGCAGCAGATGCTTAGGGCCCTGCGGGCCACAGTGTTTTGCCTCTGTGGATCAGGCCTGCTCCAGTACATCCCAGGAATGCTTGTTTGAATTGGAATGTAGGGAGTAGGGAGGCTGGCTGAATGCCTCAAGCTCTTTTCATGTTCCTCAAGTTGTTGCTGAGCAGAGTCTGCAGAGTGGCAGGCTGGACTGTCCTAACAGGGGAGGCCTCTAATATTGGAAAGAGTTGTTGCCATAGAGGTGGGGGGGGGGGTGAAATTAGCACCAACATGAATATTAGGATCCAAAGTTTCCCAAAAGAACACTGATGTAACAAGATTATCGATTAGGTTAATCACTTCTGTGGTATTAATTTGAGCTAATTAGAGCTAGCATTAGTATTAGATTTGATTATCTTGATTATATTGGGTTCTATACTTTGACTATTGCTTTTCCAGCTGAAACCTCGTCCTTCTCATTGGTTATGTTCACCAGAATGTCTTTCTTCTGCCATTTTTGTTGTTTCTTTAAAGTTTGTGGAAGTTCAACTCGTTAGAGAAAGGGATATTTTTCCTAGTGCAGATTTGTCAAAGTAAACTTGAAAGTCTTAGAACTTTTCGATATTCCACAGTACAGAGATGTAGCACAATTATACACACACAAACACCAGTGTGCAGAATGCAATATGTCTCAGTGTGTGTGTGTGTGCGTATGTTTGAATCCATATGACAGCCTAGCTTGAAGCTTCTGTGCTGGTAGGGGGAGTCTGAATGTGCCCGAGTGAATTTAAATCTGTGTCTTAGGCTGGAGAAAACTACCTGTGTAAACACTGTAATCTGTCAGCACTCACTTGAACTTGTTCATGCTAGCTAGCGAACATGCACAAAGAAATATACGGTACAGGGTTGAATCATCCTTTATCTCCCACTCTGTGATGACATTTTTCACAGGTGGAAACAAAGAAAAACAGCAAACGGTTACGAGAAAAGTCAATTTTCTTAAATATTAGAACAATGTATAAATCATCAACACAATTATTTACCCAGCTATATCTATATAATAGAGTTACATTTCTTTTACCTTACAACAGAGATGTTATACTGCCAACCAATCCTGGTCTAAGATTTAAGGCAAGGTCTTGGATCTATACAATAAACCCTACTTGTAAGCATGCCATGTATTATATTGCTGGATAACAAGGCCAATTCTCATTGCTCGGCTCAGAATTTGTGTCAGACTGCTACGTGGCACGAAGAAAAACGAAATAAGAAGAGAGAGCAAGAAAAAGAAAGAAGGTGAAAAATGGGAGAAAGCATACAAACATGCTACCTAGGAGCTAACACTGTAATGAAGATGACAGCACTACTGTGACAATGTAACCACTTAACAACAATTCTAGTAAGCCTTGAGAAAAGCACACACACGCACACAGTATACACTCAATAGCACAAACAGTGAGATGCACACTGTGGGAAGCAGTCACACACCCACTCTGACACAAGCCAGCACACTGAAAGTCAGAAAAAGTTTATGTGGAAGTCAAACAAGCAACTTCAGCAGAGTCTAAAGTATTGATGGTGGCAGAGTGTTATGGCAAAAAAGCACAAGTGTCTTCAATAAGCTTATGATGACGAAATAATGTAAATAGTCTAAATCGAATAACACCAAACACAGCATATCTGCAGAGACATAACAACTGTGAAGCAAGGTGGTGGAGGGTTGCTGATTTGGGCTTGTATTGTAGCCACAGGACCTGGGCATCTTGCAGTAATTGTGTCGACTGTTAACTCTTCTGTGTACCAAAGTATTCTAGAATCAAAAGTGAGGCGATCTGTCTGTCAGCTAAATCTTAGCCCAAACTGGGTCATGCAGCAGGACAACACAGCAGCAAATCTACAGCAGAATGGCTGAAGAAGAGAAAAAGGCGTTGCTATGGCCCTGTTGTAGGAATCTAAACGGGCTGCGACTAAGCAAATTGACACAAACCTCGATGAACTGAGCTCATTTTGTCTCTAGATGTTATGTCTATCTGTATACATGGAAACTAACCCACCTAGAATTTCAGCAACTTCAGAAAGAATTATGTTGCTTATTTCTTTTTAACTTGCACACCCTCATTCTCTCCCAGACACATGTTAAATGATGGCCAGCGTTATCACACCTGATGTCCTTGTCGTGGTCTTTTAGGCCTGGCATTCTGCTGACTGTTTATGTCACTAATATATCTAGAGGTTTTATAACTGTAGCTGAGTAGCAGACTGTAGCTTTCATGTGATGCTTTTGGTTTGATCTATCGGTTTCATTTTATGCTTTAAGACCATGATTCTGTGGGTCAAATTGAAATTTCTCCCCTGTGCTTCTGTTGTCCAGTTTGAGGCCACAGTAAGTACTTCAGTGATTGCTGTTGCTTGAGCACTAGCTTTGAAACTATAGGCTATTTCTTGCAATGTAAAATTCCCACATCAATCTTTCAAAAAACAAAGAAAAAAATCTCTGTGTAATTTTTACCAAAATGCCTAAAATGACTAAAAACGCAGATACAAAAAACCCATCGAAAACAAAGAAGCTGCAAAACACAGTTTCAGTTCAAATGCTTGTGGTTAGAGCAATATGTCTACAACGCAAAGCATGCAACACTCTAAACTACTAATATGCTGAGAATCTGCCAGCCTTTGAAAGTCACGGCACGTCTTTCTTTTTCTCTAACCATGGCCAAAATATTACAATATTTTCCAGGACAATGAACACTGTCGAGATCTTCTGGCTTCCCAAATTGGAAATAAGCCCCGAAAAACTACTTGTGTATGTAAAGGAGGTTGTTGAGGTTGTTTTGCTTTGAATCACTATGCCATTTTCTAGTTCTGCTTTTAAATGATCTGATTCCTGAATGGCACAAAACTAATTCCTCATCATCACTAGTCTCATTTGCAGAGCTTTTGTCATTAAAAACACTCCAGTGTCAAAGAAAAGCTAAAGGGTTTGTTCTTCTTCTCTCACTTAAAATGCTGCTCTGTACTAAACCTCTAATTCAGCTGGAAAACCATTATGTTAATGAAAAAAATACACCCAGCAGACACATTACTATATCATTATGTGTGGTTTGGGCTTTGTTGCACTGCCAGCATAAAGTAAAGAAAGTAAAGAAACACTTTTAAACAGAGTATAACATCAAGTCAGTTAAACCTCTGGGATATTGATCTGGTCAGTTAAGTAACAGAGGGGGTTGTTCATTCGTTTTTTTGCTGCTTTGGTATCAATGAAATTAACAACAGGTGCACTGGAGGGGCAGAAGATTTGCTGTGTCCTCAGCACTGAGGAGTACGTAGGAATATTGCAGGGACAGGCAGTTACACTAGGAGAGCTGGACAGGCCCGCAGAAGGTCCTTAACCCATCACCGGGACCAGTATTTGCTCTTTTGTGCAAGGAAGAGCAGGATAAACACTGCCAGAGCTACAAAATGACATGCAGCAGGCCACGAATGTCAATGTCTCTGACCAAACAACCAGAAACAGACTTCATGAGGGTGGCCCCAGGGCTGAAAGTCCTCTAGTAGGCCCTTTGCTCATTGCTTAGCATCCAAGAGCCAGATCGGCATTTGCCATAGAATACCAGAATTGGCATGTCCACCACTGGTGCCCTGTGCTTTTCACAGATTGAGAGTAGGTTCACCCTGGCCATATGTGACAGACATGAAAGGGTCTGGAGAAGCCGTTATGCTGCCTGCAACATTGTTCAGCACAACTGGTTTGGTGGTGGGTGATGGTCTGGGGAAGAATATCTACAGAGACCTTTAAAGGCTGGTATAGAACTGAAATACCTGGACCCGTGCAGCCTTATAAATAACATTTAGCTTGTGTCTGAACACACCATAAGAGCACAGAGTAAAGCTAAAGCCTAACCACTGGATGGATTTTCCTTGGTGATCATTCATTTTTATTTCTCACCACAAGAAAAATCAAGTGCCTGATCAGACTTCAGCAGAATTAGTACTATGAGCTCAACCAGTAATCACCACACTCCTGTTAGCACACAAAACATAGACACAAGCTGTAGCAGCAGCAGCAGCAGCAGCACTAGCAGCATCAGTCTCGTTATGCTGACTGCACACACTCACAAACAAACACACTCCCCCCCCCCCCCCCCCCCCCCTTTCATTTTTTTTTTTTT
>VOQK01042320.1:3587-17353 GCA_015052645.1 Benitochromis conjunctus | reverse complement strand
CTGCATGGGTGCGCACACACACACGCACAGACACACACACACACACACACACACACACACACACACACACACACACACACACACACGCGCAGAAACAGATTTCAATGGTGATGTCCTAAGGGACGACAGCAAAAGAAAAAAAATATAAAAAAAATAATAGCACTGCAGCCTCGCTCATATGGAATTAAAGAGCTTTCCGTCTTCTGTTTCAGATTCTTCTTTCACCTCCAGCTATCCTTCTAACAAGACAGATTTTATAGCCTGTGGTTCATCTTAACAGGTGCACACACACACACACACACACACACGCACACACACACACACACACACACTCACAGATACCTATTAGATTAATGTTTTGCTACGAAATGCTGCACTTCACCCCTGGGCTGATGAACGTTCTGCCAGCTTATGGCTCAAATATAATTACATTTACTGTTGAATATAGAAGCAAATGTTTTTAATTCTTAACACAGAGCAGCTTCAAGCTACAACAATAGTTGTGTTTCATGTCAGGCTCTTAAACCTTCAGAGCTCTGACATAAGCAGGTATGTGAGGGTTTGAAGGAGAGCACAACGAGCCAAATGTGTAAAGGAAAAATTCAAGTTGGGGATTTTTTTTCTCCAGCTTGAAATTTTCTTTTCTTTATTTGTGTGGCATTACTTCATTTATGCGGAGTTTTCTGCTGAACCTCATTAGTACAGTCATGGTGGTGATGGTTATGTTTTAGGACATGATAAAAAATAATTTTTAAATCGAGTAAATACAACCTTAAATGAATAAAAACATGACTTACTCATTAATACTTAAATATGAAAATATTGCACCACGTCTTTATTAATTAAAAATAAAGTTAAGTCAAAGTGTAGCTCCACCGCATGCTTGTAGCAGCATTACTCCAAATTACTCTGAAAGTAATATGGGTGTACATTTATATTGCACACTGTTTCTGCATTTTGGTTTAGTTTTGGTTAATACACGAGAGATTACTGATTAATACATGAGAAGTATTGCAATATGTCATATTTTGTTATTCTTGTGAGATTTTATGTACCTAATTTTAACACCTACTGTGTAATAGTTTCTGGAAGTTAATAAACATATTAGTTGTTGCTTTTTTCCTGTTTTTGTGTTGAAGATAATGAATCAGTTTTTCTTTTAATCATTTTTGCTGATCTATTCAAGTCCTAAATATTAGTCATTGTACAAGAAAAGCAAGTAATGTTGCCAACCCTGCATTCACAAAATACAGTGTTTTCATATGCATCTGAGAAGCAGATGGTTTTATATCCTGATAGTGTCTTCCTCTGAGCTGTGGCAGATATTCAGGCAAAGATACCAAAATAAAAGCTAACTACCTGTGGCATTTATTCAAATGAATTACAGATGGCACAGAAGAGACAGAGGAGATAAGAAATCTGTAGAGTCTGTCTGGTGTCCTCGTGTTGGCGAACAGTTCAGATGAGATGAACTGTTGGCTTTCAGTACTGCTACAAAGGATGGTGCGCGTATCGTAAATGTCAGTACAAATCAATAAAGAGTCTATATGTTAGGTTTTTCTTCTCGCTCTTCCTGAAATTACAATATTAATAACATACTGTTTTCTTGAAATGCAGAAAATGCAAGAACCAATATAGTGTTAAGCTGAAAACATAGAAATAAATATATGTAATAAAATCAGCCATTTAAATGCCTGGTATAAAAACCACCCACAAGGCTCATTACTTTTAAATAGCCCCCTTTTTTTGGTCCATTATGCCGCTTTTTAACCACCTCTGCAACTCTGCGCCAACAAACAGTTTGGAAAATAACAATGTTACCTCTTTTACACACAGTGCTTTAGTGCAAGCGTTTTTTTTGTTGTTTAGTTTTTTACAATTGCTGGATAAATGAGATTTAGTTATCCGACACAGTATGAGGTAATATGCAGTAAATGGTTGGATGCGCCTGTTGTTTCGAAGCAGGTACAGAGGAGCCACCAAACTTTATACATTTAAGAAGACCACTCATTAATTGCTCACTGGGTCTACTACATCATCAATCATCTGTCTTCCTGTACCTCAACACTGATAGACCGTATGCCGCAATCAGTGCTTTCTATATTTTCTATTCCCAAGAGAGACTTCTGTGCCAGGACCTCAAAGAGCAGAGGAATTAGTAAGAGAGGAGGATGATACATGAGATACGGGTGAACTGAAAGACGGATGAGAGGATGGAAGGGTGGATGGAGATGGAGTACAGACAGGAGGTGAGGAGGCGGGAAGCAGTTTGGGAGCTTTCAGACTGCACAGCGAAGAGTTTCAGAGGGGCAAATAGGCATGTGTGTTCAAGTTGTGTCTATCCATGTGGGAAGCTCAACTGTGTGTGTGTGTAGGTGCGTGTGTCTGTACAGTATGTGAGTGGGTGGATACAGTATGTGCGATAAGGTTTGTGGTTCACAGAAGTTTGGAGAAAAGCAGCAGAAAGACAAAACTAGAAAACAGTATTTTAGAGCGTTTGAAACAAAATTGTGTGTGTGTTTGTGTGTTTTAATACAACCACACATGCTTTGCTTTCAGGCTGGTTTCTGCTTGACACGACCTTCAGTGAAGAGGGAAGCAAAGTCTTCCGGTAACATGATGTCATCTCTGAATAAAACATGCCAAAGCGGAGCAGTAGTCCTCCGTTAGAAGAATGATCTCATCGTTTTAAAGCAAAAAAAAAGAAAAATCTTCTGCTTGGCACAAAAAGATTTTAACACCGCCGTCATCACACCGTATCACATCACATCAGATCTTCAAATATACTGTGACTTCATTTAAAATGCATTTAAAATGCATTTAAAATGCAATAGCAGCTCGCACACACTTGGACGCATTATGCACACACATTGTAATTGCAGAATGACTCATAACCCATCATCAAAACTTAATGGTGCACTCGCTGACTGTGTCAGGCATCTTTAAAGGGTTCAACAGCTTCACCAGATCTTTGAATTCATGCCCATGGGTGAAATTTCAAAGCTTCAAATGCTGTTTCTAGTCTTTATGCTAAGCCAGATGTATGTCCTGTATATCAATCAGACACACGTGAAACACCTGGTACTATTGGAGATATGACGTTTAAATCTCGTCCACCTTCCTGTCCTATACACACAGCATTAGTTGTTTTCGCTGACTGAATTTTGTTCAAAGGCAACTTTCTTTCAGTGAAACAGGCACAGGTGGTGGTCGGGGTTGATGGTGGGCTTACAAAGCCCTGAAGAGACTGGACTGCAGGAGAGTCCCTCGAGTGGTTCAGTGTTAAATAACCCATTCTGTCCCTCATCTATGTATTAAACCACACCAAAATCTTTGGTGTGGTTTAATCCAAACCACAACATCTTTCCTTCAATACATTTCTGTGAGCAGTTAAATAATTGAAGTCACTACAAGTGGATATGGTGCTGCGCATATTATATACATACATGTATCGTCTCCTTGGACCTGCGTGGGCTCTCCAGCTTTCTCCCATAGTCCAAAGACAAGTGTGTTAGGTTAGCTGGTGATTTGAAATTGGCTATAGGTGTGAATAGTTGTCCATGTTAGCCCTGCAATAGACTGGAAGTCTTTTCAGGTCTTAGCCTGTCTTTAAAACCTCTGACAGCAGGGATATCCCCCAGCCCCAGGGTTGCCCTGATCCCAGTCATAGGAAAATGAATGGACGCGTGGGTGGATATGCTTGGTGTGAAAGTGTTTGTGACTCACCTTCTGAGTACTGGAAGTGTTTCTCATTATATAAAAAAAATAACTCCTTTCAACATATTTGTTGTTCACATTTATTTGGAATGGGGTGACATGTGAACTGCTGCTAATAAAGAACAATTTGTATGGCTTTGGTTGGAAGAAGAGGGGAACTGCACACCAGTCCCTCTGTGTAGTAACACACACACACACACACACACACACACACACACACACGCACGCACGCACGCACACACACACGCACACACACACACACACACACACACACGCACACACGCACACACAGCCCTGTAAGAGCCGTTGTTGCAAAGAAATACTAGTATGATCGCACAGCTGGGGAAACACTGAAAATACTTGCATATGAGTAATGATGGTAAAATGACGACCAACTTCAGGCTCAGACAGCAAGTTTATCATCCAGATCCCCTGGGAAATGTTCCCAGGAGATATCACTCTGAGCTACAACGGTTATAAATTGAGAATACTTTCCATTGCACGGCTTCCATCATTGCACTTTGCTCTCAGAGTTTACTTTCAATTTAATACTCAGTAAACGAGCAAACTCATTATTCAAGCGTGCAAAGTTAAACATGTCAGCAAAACCAACCATTCATTTGCTCCATCAGACAAACTATCTTCATAAAACTTTGCAATCAAACAAAAGGATGTCCACTTGTGGCAGCAGTTCCGTCTAAAACGCGATATTTCAAGTATAAAATCCAGTAATTCATCTATAAGTAGTGCTGCTTGCTTCTGTGCACCATTTGGAAAGTGTTGCAGACTTAATGCAGTTTTAGGACGTTACCTGAAATGATCCCAGAATAAGATCGAACACCATCCTCACTTGTGGGTGAATGTCCTCGGGGATGAAAGCAAAAATGATGTAGTTTATGCCAAAGAGAGGAATCAACAACAGAGTTGATTTAGCCAGTCTCCTAAAAACATGAGATGGGAGGAAAAGAAGTAAAGAGAAGGCTTGTGTTCAGCCGAGTTATAGTCAACAAAGGCTAGAGTCAAAGATCTGTCACTGTGCAAGAGCTCTTAGTCAAAATCAAAACCTAACAGCAGCAAAATTAATTAAATTAGCATCACCTGATTAGAAATGACTGCAACCCACACTATGATCAAGATGCTGACATTTTGCACTGAATACCTACGAGTATTGATTGGACTCCTTTCTTCCAATGTCGGGGCAATTCATCTTCTGCCGCAATATCCGGATGATACAAATGAAGAGGAAAAAGTTCACCTGCCACGAAAGTAGCAGACTGGTTAATTTTGCATTAGGCTGAGATTGCAATGTTACTCACAATGAGCTGCTCTGACTCACAAGTATGGTGATTAAAATAGGGGTTTTGATGATCCACCAAGGGCCATCATCAATTGTCTCCCAACATCTGACAGGAAAAAAAGGAAATTCAAACAAGAAGTTCTTAATAAGAGATCATAAAAAAATCACTGGGCTGTAAAAAGAGGCAGCGAAATGCTTACAATGATACAAACTCTGGTTTTGTCTTATATTTCCATGTATGTTTGTACGTTTCAATAAGTCGCAGCGCTTACTGTCATAGCAAAATATAAAGAAATAAGGCATGGCTCAAGACTTTTGCACAGAACTGTAATTCTAATATCTGCATGAGTATTGGCTAAGACTTTCACAATCAGTGCATCCCAAATGATAACTTCACTTTAATCAACAACAAAACAAGGCTAAAGAAGATGAACTCACCCAGGGTGATTTAAAAAAGCCTTCGTTATCGCCCATGATGAGATAAAGATGGTCGGAGCCCCTGCAGACAAATTACAACACAAACAGAATTACCTCTAAGTTATTTCAACATTAAAATGATCTCTGTTTCTCAGAGAGAAATGATCAGCTATGCGATTTATTTTATATATTATTTTATATGCTTATTTATTTTTTTGTACCACATTTGGGCATGAGTACACTGTTAATCTTATGAATGAGTTTACAGCTGAAGCAATATTGCATTTTAGCTATGCTTATCATTCTTAACACGACTCATGTGTGCTCTGTGCCAATACTGATCCATCCTGGGTATCTGTGAGAAAGGCTTGTTTCCATTTTCCTGCTTGCAGACACAACATTTTAAGCCTATTTCTAGATTTACTTCAGTGTCAAGGGAAAATAAATATTGTTGAATATACACGTCAAAGGCAACTGAATATTTTACCTTTTGATCCTAAAGGTAAAATATTTTCAGATTTTAACTGAAATTAAGATGAAAGTGCTCAAAGGTTCCACCTAGCTCCTTTTTACGAATATATGAATTCTGATGAAAGCAGGGACCATATTGCTGTTGAAATTAAAATATAGCAGTTCAGGTCTACTTGTTTGACCTCGAAGTTCAGCAAAGAATTTAATTTATTTATATGTTATATTATATTTATATGTTTGCCATACATATATAAAGCTTTTTGCCTTCTAAAAGCATTGCAGGACTCTTTGACTGAATTATAACAATAAGGACGGGTGCCAGCTGCCTGCTGCTGCTAACCTAAGCAAAATCCATTCATATGCAGATTGAAAGTTCAGCATTTCTCTGAAGCAGCTGCATGTGTTAAACCTCATTTATATGAAATAATATATACCCCAGTTCCCTCCCATAGTCCCATGATATGCATGTTAGGGTAACTGATGGGTCTAAGTTGGCTGCAAGTATGAAAGTGTGGATGATTTCTGTCTTGGCCCTGTGAAGGACCAACCACCAGTCCAGGAAGTATCCAGCCTCTTGCCTCATGCCAGCTGTGATAGGCTCCAGTTCCCTGTACATCTCTCCATGATAAAGCCGATAAGTAATGGATGGCCGGATCCAGTGGTTGTAGTAACGACTAATGAAGGCATTCAGGTTGCCCGATGGCTGCACTGACACTACAGACAAATGGACACATCTGATCCCCTTGCAAATGAGATTCTGAGAGCGACCTGTAAGCCTACTTATCAATAACGGGCATGAGAGCTAACACTTACCCCAACCTATGAGGATGTACCACCAGAAGTACTTCCTCTCAGAGAAGAAGGATACAGCTAACAAAGCATGAAGATAGAGGCCCTCCACAAGAAGCCAGAAGTAACTGGCCATGACCCCGTAGTGGAACAAAACCATCACTGCCTTGCAGCCCACCTAAAAAACATTAACATGTTATTGGCTTTACCAGAAATGTGCAAGTGAATGCAGATACATATATAAATCTATTTCGATTCAAATGATTCAAAAGGTTACTTGAAGAAGTTTTTAGCAAGGGGGCACGTTTTAAAGCAAACTGATCCCAAGGGCAGTAAAAATAACAATCAAAAGGTCAATACAACATTAGGAGAAACCATTGTTGATAGATCGGTAGGTTTAACATAGTTCATACTGACCCACCACAATGTCTGCTCCATAACTTAAAATGCCAAATGGGAAAAATGCTTTTAGGCAAATATTGTTATTGAATTAGCCAACCTGAGTTAAACAGAACAAAAGAAGCCTGAAATTCCACTCTCACTATCAAGATGGCCTAAAGCTGTTAATCAGCTGAACTAAGCAAACAACTTAGGGTTAGAGTTTAGGGGCTGACAAATAAACTGGAACTGAGGCAGTCAAGAACTTGGTAAGCAACAAAGTCAAGTCAGAAGTCTAACTTCAGCACTTTGAACCAAATGCCACTTGAAAATGAATGACTTCCACATTATAAGATATAACAAGTTCCAGCATTGTGTGTCATTAACTTCTGTTTATTGTCACCTATAGTTCTTTGTTTTGTTCTATTTGTTGTTCATGATCTGTCTATGGTCCTCTTTCCTCTTGTTTCTTTCGCCTCACTCTCAGATGTCTGCCCCTCCCTGGAGTCTTGAGGTCTCTTCCTGTTAAAAGGGAGTTCTTCCTTCCCACTCTCACCAAGTGCTGCACATAGGGGATTGTTTTATATACTGTTATGCCTCACAACATAAAGCAATTTCAGCTAACCAGCACATAGTTTAGCAGGTGGCAGAGTGGAGTACCCACACAAGAAAGATGACATCCCAAAAAGGTTTGTGAGCCTATAATGATTAGCTTTTTTGACGAATAAACATGAAGCACACATGGGTGCCTGAACCATCATTTTCAAAATGCATTCCATGCTCGTATTAGGGCATTAAGGCATATTAGCAAGGCCAGTAATGTTGTGGGGATGGAGTTGGACTCCCTTAGGGTGGTGTTGGACAGGCGGATGTTGTCTAAGATAAAGACAATGCTGGATAATACCTCCCACCCACTCCATGATGTGCTTGCTAGCCACAGGAGCACGTTCAGTGAGAGACTGAGATTACCAAAAAGCACCACTGAACGACACAGGAAATCATTCCTGCTCGTGGCCATCTCCTTGTACAACTCCTCCATCTAACACACTGTAAACACTGTAATAGTTACACCCTGTTTGCACACACTCATTTCTACTCAGTAATGATGCTGTCAATATTATTAATATTTATATATAATCACCTCTGTCAATCCTTGATATTTATTATTGAGTGATTTGTATATATTGTGCTATTTCTTAAATCTGTAAATCTGTAACATATTGTATGGTTAAATAGTCTAGTCTGTTTCTGTTAATGCTACTGTATTGGAGCAACTGTAACCCACATAATTTCCTGAGGGATTAATAAAGTATGCTGATTCTGATTCGACATCAAGTTTAAAATAAATCCTTCTTACTGTGGATGTTGCCTTATTGTGCCATGGCAATATATGATTGAATTCTGATGGCATTCGTTACTTAACTTGTTGTTCACATCAAGTTAAATGATGATATGATATGATAATATGATGATATGCATAATAGATGATATGCAGAGATATATTTTTCCCACTTTAAAGGCATATCCAGAGGAAATGCTTTGACCTTTAAAAAGATGAGGACAACATAAGAGACTAGCTGTTTTAAACCAGCCAGGCCAGTTTTAGTCCCCGTGGGCCAAGCTAAAAAATGTTTTCTTGTTTTCTTGTTCAGAACGGTGTGAATATTTAACATATTAAACAGACAGAGTACTATCAGTGTAAGACATTACACAGAACCAGCCTCTCTAACGCTGGCAGGGAGCTTTTGTTCCACTAACACCAGGTTCATTCTCGCTTATGTAAGATAAATAAGTATCTACAATCACACTTGCTACACACTAAATTCATATGTTTGCAACTTTGTTTTATGCCAGTGTTATCAAACAATACTGCTGTTCTATTATTTTTCCATCTTCTCCATTGTGATCAAATGTAACATTGCTTGATACTCTCTGTCCTGCTGGGCTGACGTAATTCAAATGAGCTGGAGAAGTTCTTACTTTGAATCTAGTTAACGAAAGACAGCTAAAACCAGAAAGTCAAGCAAATCAAACAAAACTAGAAAATCAAACAAATAATAATACACCCATGGTAAAATTAAGTCATCTCAAGTCATTTTATAAGGTTTATCAGGTCTAGTTCTTACCAGGTCTTACAGGCTGACATGAATAACAGCACAAGACATTTTGCAATGTGTCCTTATTTATTTCACAAAAACTAAGCCAAAATGTAGAACCAGTGTATCAAAAGCAAAGTACACCCTGTGACTCAGCAGTCTGCAGAACCGCCTTTAGTTAGTTACTTCAATAGCTTGAAATAACATGAAGTAATCTTGTTCTTTTTGACCTTTTCAGTCTCTCACATTGTTGTGGTGGAATTTTGGCTCGCTTGTCTTTACAACATTGCTTCAGTTCATTGAAGTTTGCTAGCATTCATTTATGCACAGCTCTCTTAAGGTCCCGCCATTGCATTTCAGTCAGGTTGAGATCTGGACTTTGACTGTAACCAACGCAACCTTTTCTTTTTCCGCCATTCTGTTGTAGATGTGTTGATCTTCATCCTGTTACATGGCCCAGTTTCAGGCAGGCTTTAGCTGTTAGACAAATGGCCTCACATCTGACTCTAGAATACTTTGGTATACAAAGGAGATCATGGTCGACTGCAAGGCACCCAGGTCCTGTGGCTGCAAAGCAAGCCGAAATCATAATCCTTCCTCCACCATGCTTGATAGTTTTTAAACGAAACAGTCCTTCTGCCAACAATAATTACAAACAATCCATACTTGTTCAGTCTTTTCTAAATATACTGTCATGAGCTTCAACATTGTTTTGCAGTTTCTGTGAGCATTGAAAAGTTTACTTATCGACCCAATTCCTTCCTTAATTAGAAGCAGTAAGGGTGTAGTTAATTTTTCAATTTGTCTTGCACTTTGGTTTAAAACTCGTGTAATATTTCATGTTTTGTATTTCATCTTAAATTGTATTTACTTAATTTTTAGACCTTCTGAGGACCAGATTTTTATAATGTCCTGAAATGTAAAATCTTCAAAAATGAATGTGTGACATAACGTTTGATTTGGTTCCAGGGCTAGATTAAAACTAGGAATGTGTGTTCTTGCAACTCTCTGTGTCATTTTGCATGAGGTTTTCCACTTTTACCCCAACTGTATTTTTACAAGCTAAGTAGTGTGCCTCATACCGAGTAAACAGAACTGATTTTTTAATGTATAAAATTATACTTTTGTTTTTGCTTTTTCAGTGAGGAGTTTAGAAATCTGTGAGATATTTAGCAGCTGTGTTTAGGTCAGGACAGCCGGAGTACCCTGAAGAAGAAATGTCTAAACTCAGCCATTGAGCAACAGCACTTAGAGATATAGTAAAGCGGGTGATTTGCAGTGAGCTGATCCAGTCCTCTGTGGTAATAAAGTGACAAGAAAACAGCACTAACGTTGGTGACTTGATCAATAAAGTAGCCCTATTACATGAAACAATGCCACATCCAGGACCTTATCGAAATACTTAACTTATCAGTTATGACGTTGTGGTAATAAAGTCAATACAGCACTCTGAATGTGATTTATTGACAAAGCTGTCTGTAGTTCAGCCTTAATGTTCGGCAAACAGGAACTCTCACAACATCCTGGTGCACAGATGAAAAGGGAAACATCACTTTAGGACCAGAAGTGCCTTGGCAAACACTGCTACGCCCAGAACGCCGAGTAAACTTTGAGACAAAGCATTAAAGTCAGAGTGGGAAAGCAGCTGCTGAGCAACGATGCCGAACTTCAGTTAGGCAGAGAGGAAAATCAGTTCGCGCAACCAATTCAATAATAGAAAAATCATCCTGCAGAGCTTTCAGCAGCAAAGAGAAAGGACGGTGAACGGCATACTCACAGATGCCTGGCAATCTGTCTCACCGACTTCGTACAGAACCACGTCCTTGATGAAAACAGTCACAGCTTTCAGTATGAAAGACACAAACAGATGCATGTGGATGTAGTTTCTTGTGCACTGCAGCTTCCTGAAGAAGAATACAAATACAGAGAAAATGAACAGGCAAAGTACTCGTAATGCATCCCCCCTGGTTAACACTGAGCGAGCACTAGAAACTTCACTGACTTAGTTCACAGGAGCACAGAACAGACGTGCTTTTCAGCTCAGGACAGCAGCTATTCTAAGCACTTAGTGTACATAATTATCGCCTTGTAATTTCCTACCACCATGCTCGGCGAAAAGTCACAATTCATATAAACCCTGCAATTGTCATGAAAGGCTTTCTGCATGTCTCCTACTTTGGATGAAGCTTTTTCAGTGACATAATATTTATCAGGGACACTGAGCAGGGAAATAAACAAGAACAAATCGGTGTGTAGGGGGGAGAGAAGCGGATGGTGTTGAGAAAATGTCACTAATGTAAATTCTCTCCTTTGCCTGCTTTCAAACAAATACCTTCCCTGTGACATGATGACCTGGGGTGAGTTGCGTAAACTCAGCAGGAGAGTTGAGCTGAGATGAAGTATCGCTCAGCTGCATGAACACCGCATCTGCACCCCGACATAAACAGCAGGCGCTGCTCACATCCTGCGTCTCCTCTCCAGAATGCAAACCCAATCGCATGTCAAAAAACCCAAGGAGTAAACAAAGCGCTTGTTGTTTAGCCCGCAACACACAAACAGCCTGAAATACAAGCACAGCCAGCTGATGTTTATTAGTCGCTACACACACTTGCCACTTAAACTTGTTCTAATGAGCCATGCCGACAATCACGCACACGCATTTTTATCCGCGACCTTGAGACCTTGAGGTCAGGACAGAGCATGCAGTGAATAACAGATGCTCATTTAAGTGATCCGACGTTACGTTTTGACTTGGTGGCTGCTCGCACCCCCTCTAGAATTGTTGATGATGTCAGATTCGGACGACTTCTCTCACTTAATCCAGTTACAATGCTGTGTGAAAAAGACTGTAAGACCTCAATAAAATGCAGAGAGCATGTTGGGAAATGAGAGATCGGCAGGGTTTTCATGCTTTAAAAGGTGCTTGACTGTCTTTATGTGGGAACATTAAGCAGTGTTATGATGAATCACCTTACCGGAAGAGACACAGTATGACGATGGCGACTGTCAGAGAGATGAGTGACACGCTATGACCGATGGTGTATCCCACTTTGATGGCGTTGAAGAATACCTCCTGTAACAATACGTTTCAGTATACAGCTCACCGGGTATGGGACATTTAACTTAAAGTTCCAGATGCCACACTCACTTCATGGCTATCCATGGTGGTGTTGGGATTATATCCACAGTCTGCTATGTAGGAGTCCATGCTGACTGAGGTCCAACCATCCACAGTGCAGGTCTTTGAGAGGTTACCTAATGAGCAAAGGGACAGAGGAACGAGACCGGAAATGATTCTTATTACTTTACACTGCTCTTCCTGCTATCCTTTAAAAGTAGAATAAAGTGCTTGTTGAGATGGGAGTCATATGAGCTGCAGGGCAGACATACCACTGCATTTAATTAAAACATGCTGAGACACATGTCTCACTGGAATACACCCAAATAATCAAAGGAAACTGAATGAATGACTGAAGGGGCTCAGTTGCCCAACTGGCTCAGAGATGCTAAGGCAATTCCCACGTGCACTTGCTTCCATCTGTTTCTTAATTATGTGAAGGCTGTACACACAAACACCGGGTGGTCATCAGTCAAGCAGAGATATTTTGGTCTGATCTGCCCACAGAGGGCAGAGGTGAAAGGTGCATTTAGACTGACCATTAAGAAACTGCATGACTGCATGACCAGAATACAGTGTCGCAGATTTGGGTTAAAAAAAAAGATAGAGCTCTTTAAAACAAAGCGTAGATTCAAACTTGTGAGAACAATGAAGTATATTAAATTACAGCAATTAATCTTTGGATTAAAGCTGAGTCCAGTAGCTGTCTGGACTAGAGTACAGCAGACTAGAGATCTCCACATTAGAGAGTGCTGAAGATTAGATATATCTGTAAATCTCTAATCATGAGTAAAGTGCTGTTCAGCACAATAGCACAGAGCTCTCCAGAGTTCTACTCTACAGGAGAATGGAGCTTAGCTACAGAGGGGGGAGGTAATGAAGTGGAAAGACTTCATTACTCACTAAGATATAGGAACTTGTTTTTAGACAGTGAATCTTGAAACAGTAGAATTTTCACTTGCTCCATTGGCAGATTTTTTGCACTTATTTCAAGCAAAAATATCTTGTATTAAGTGATAAAATGTGGCAATGGAACAAGTTTCAAGATTCACCGTCTAAAAACAAGTTCCTATATCTCACTGAAATTTTACTCTTTAGCTGATTGTGTCTTATTTTAAGTGTGATGAGATTTTTTTTTGACTAGAAATAAGACAAATGTACTTGGTAAGATTTTGAGTTTTTGCAGTGGGGGATGATCACCTGAAATTCATTGTTTGTTCCAAGTTTGAACATTTGACCTCGAGGTGTTCCTGAGATTCACAAGAAAGGACAGAAAAGAAAACCTGGAGTCTTGACTGTCACAGAAGCAGAAAAAACAGAAACAGGTCAAATATGTAGATGCAGAGCTGAAGATCGGAGAGAAACACATCTGAAACCAAATGAATGTGAAGTTACTGTGATGGAGCTGGAAAAGAAGAAGATGTAGGGATGGGTGAAGATGGAGGTGTAGCTGATGATGGTAGGATGATGGAGGTTGATGATG